>JBBYHM010405494.1:0-54232 GCA_038381775.1 Adansonia rubrostipa
TGAATTGCAATTGGTTTCAATTTAATTGAGAAATCGTCATTTGATTTGGCGATTTCTTAAAATAAGTTGAGAAATCGCCTTCTGATTTGGCGATTTCTCAATTAAATTATGAAATTGCCATTTCAAATGGCGATTTCTCAATTAAATTAAAAAATTGGCCTATTTCGGTAAATAATCTGATTTTAGTCTATTTTCGTAAATAAAAAAATATATATTATTTACATAAAAAAGCCGACGAAAGAACCCCTACGGGATTCTTTTAATATATACGAATAGATATCCAATTAATATTAAAAATTAAAAATTAAAAAAATTTTATATTAAATTAAAAAAAATAGTTAAAAATAATATAAATTAAAAAATATTTAATATTAATCTAAATTATTTTAAAAAAATTAAAAAAATATATTATATATATTATGTATAATCTATATTCTATGATACACATGTAATATAATAAATAATATTATAAATATAATAATATATTATATGTACTAAAAATAAAAATATTTACATTAAAATTTGAATTACTATTTAAAAATAATAAAAAATAAAAATACTTTGTATTAAATCTTGGGCTATGATATAAAAATAAAAATAAAAATATTAATATTAATATTAAATCTCAAATTATTTTTTAAAAAAATTAAACGTAACATATATTATATATTATGCATAATATATTTTATATAATACATATATAATATATTATATATGATATATTATATGTAATAAAAAATAAAAAAATATAATTATAGCTAAATGTACGTGTGACTATAACTGAATATATAGGTGCTCATAACAGAATGTATAAATATCTATAACCGAATGTACAAATGATCAAAATTGATATATTTAATGCTAATATAACTTGGTTAGACTTAGGTTCTGCCTTGATCAACCCATTCAACTTAGGTTTCACCCTGGTTACCTTTATTGACTATCTTGGTTTCACCCCCGTCAGCCCATTAAACTTAAACTGTAATTTTGAAAAGTTTAGGGGCTTAGTTATACTTTTTGCATTTTCGATCACCTTTAAGGTAAAATTATCATTTCTTATCTTTTTAGGTCCTTTAAGTTTACCGAGATGCTTAGATAATCTTTTGAGGCATTTTGGTAATTTATCTTAGAACCGCATCCTATGTAATCACTGGAATTTTTTATGGTGAAGCTGTAGTAGGGAGAGGTTCACCTTCTACGACCATTTTCGAGTCCTTAATGGCGTCGGGATACTTTCATGTCGAAAGTATACCTAAAGGGTATTTTAGTAATTTTATATTAAAACCGAGTCCTTTAGGGTTAATAGGATACTTTCATGTCAAAAATACTCTAAGCGACATTTTGGTCTTACTGACCATGTTTGAGTCCTTTAAGTCTAGTTTCGTATGTATAGTCAGAATCGAGTCTTAGGATAAATATAAATATTTTTCATTAAATTGAAAGTTTCTAAATATTAAGACAATGTCTCTAAGTTAAAGTAATACATGAAATTTCTCCCAGAATATGAGAAGGGTTCTACAAATTATTTTAATAACAAGATATCCCTTTCAAAATGAAAATTGGGATTTTACAAGTTTTATAAAAATAAAAACTTTTTGTATTCTTTCAATTCTCCAGCAAGGTGCGAAAGATATTTTGATTTTAAAATCTTTCGTATTCCTCTAGTTTTCCAGTGGGTATGAAAGAGGATGATAAAAACTTTCACGTTCTTCCGGTTTTCTAGTAGGGTGCGAAAGATTTTTTGGTTTTCAAAAATATTAAAAACTCAATTTTCTCTAATAGAATAATAAACTTAAGAATTTGGAAAATTTTGAAACATAGGAATCATAATTAAATATTAGATATGGAAACCAAATAAAAATCCAAATTTAAGTTAACTCGTACTTAATAAGGTAGCGATTTTTGGGCATAATCAGAGAGATATCAATCCTTACTTATGATTATAATCAATTCCCGAATCTTTTCATGCGATCTCTAGTATTTTTGCAAATCTCAGAGTTTGTAGTTATGGTTTTTGCAATCCTAGAAATATAAACTCCGATAGATAACCAATCTCATATAGCCAAAATAGATTGGTGGCGACTTTAAAATAAATAGTTATTTTGCAATGAATATTTTACGTAAAGTCAAGTGAGCGATTTATATAGACGATACAGTCCCCAAACACAAAAAATAAGAGAAATATAATATTGATATGGCCCCTAAAAATAAAAAAAATTATATATAAATATATATATATATATATGAATGAAAGGTACATCTGCTTTCTAAGTCTGGTTGGTCAGGATTCATATCCAAGCCATGTTGCAACATGTAACAGTAATAAATTCACATTCTAATTAGTGCGTAGAATTCAAAACCTTCAACTAAAATTTATTTAAATTTTTTAACTATAACGCTCATCATAATCATCCTTATATTTGCTTTTATGTGTGTTTAAAAAATTACATTTCTTTTGCAAAGAATGCAACATTTTATTAGTCTAACCTCCAAATATTCTGAGGCAAGTTTGTCTGCTGTTTCAATCTTCAATAAGAAAGTTGGCTGAAACTAGCTAAAAAGGTGCCTTGTATCAAATACACTAATATTGTGAGTTTCAACACCTCAAGATTATAGCTTTGGTGGGGTTTTGTAATAAATTCAAGTAGAAATATCCCCTACCTCCCCTTCTTTTTCTATACAAATGCAGTTGAGTATTACGACTCGGATATTATTTTAGATGGACTGACTCTTAAAGATGATTTAGGCGATTTTAAGTGCATAAATATATAAGATTCCACAATATGAAATAAATAAATATATGTACGCGAAATTGAAGAAAATACAGGCAAATGAGAGCATCTTGTTCACAAAGAAGAAAAAAAAACTAATCTAAGATCTTTGAGTGGATTCAGCAAAACAGAAACTACAAAATGATTTTGTGGCAAAAAGTACAAATCGTACTCTATATGCTGTGGCTTGGATTAATGTGCATCAAATTTTAGAAACTACCAAAACCAATACACCATATATATCGTTTTCATCAAATCAAGTGGAAATTTAAAGGAAATTTATGACGTATATCACCACTTTTGTTTTGTTGAACAATTTTGGCATTTAAACAAGTCGTGGTAGAAAGCATGGTCTCTGCCTTTTGAGATGTATGCTCTGCTGATGATAGGAGCCAAAAGCTATTGTCCTTGTTTTTCCAATGCAAGTTTAAGGAAGGGCCAAACATTAGGCATCATTTGTAATACTAACAAATTCACATCCTATTAAGAGTCTAGACCTCACCACCATCTCATAAAAGTAATTTAAGTTTTTAACTAAAATGCTCATAATCATTAGACTTATATTTTCTTATATGCGCGTTTAAAATCACTGCTTGTCTATAATGAATGCAAAATTTTATCAGCTTCATCTATAATCTTTTGAAGCAGGTTTGTTTCCTGTTTTGACCTTCGATAAGAAAGTTGGCTGAAATTCCAACCAGTTAAAAAGGTGCCCTGCGGCAAATACATGAATATTGTGAATTTCAGCACCTTAAGACTATAAATTTGGGGTTTTGTAATAAAATCAAGTTGAAATATCCCCTAGTCACCTTCTTTTTCTATACAAATGAGCATTTCAACTTGGGCATTATTTTAGGGGGATTGACGATTAAGAATCCTCAATCATCTTTATTACACTAGTAAGATGATTTAGGCCTTCTTAGTTTCTTGAATATATGAGATTCCCTGACACGAAATGCATAGACACGTGAAATCAAAGAAAATACATGCAAAAGAGAGCATCTTAATCTATGTGTTGTGGTTTGGATTAATAAGCATTATGTATTACGAACTATAGAAATATATACACCATTTATATCATTTTTTATCAGATAAAGTGGAAATTATAAGGAAATTTATGACGAATATTACCATTTTGGTTTCTTGAACAATTTTGGTACATAAACAAGTCATAGTAGAAAGTGTGGTCTCTGCTTCTTGTAATGTGTGCTATGCTGTGCAGAAGACAGGAGCCAAAAACTAATATATATATTAAGAGTAAACATATATGTGCATAACCATAAGAAAGATAAGGTAATTGCTTAAATTTTCAAAATGACCAAACCAGACATGAAGTACAACCATGTTAAAATGGAGGAATTGTGCTCGACGCAATGCAAAAGATTACCATGCAAGCTTCTTAGGCCTCTCCACATCAGTGTCCTTTGGGCACCTCTTATAGGTTACTGGTAACAAAAGGAAATATGTAATTATATTATAAGAATGCCTTGAAATATTTTCCTGCGCCATACGACTTGATATTGGTGAAATATTTAGTGATACTTATTGCACAAGGGTAGGAAATGGACAAATAAAAAGGACAAATAGAATTCACGAGATAGATTGGTAAATTTTTTTTTCCACGATGCGAATCAGGAAAACAAGCACATATAGACCTTTTCCCATTTAGTTTCCCCAAAGCAAGGAAAAAGGTGACCAAAATTCCACAGGGCAAGGGAAAAGCCTGCATCAAATATATGAACATTTCAGTTTCAGATAGTTACCATAAACTCCATATGAACGGAATTTATTATTATTATTATTTCTATTTCATGTTCTATACAATGAGAATACAAGGATTATAAGACGAAATTTGGGATCAGAACGAAAGTCAATCAATATGAACAATATTTACCTTGAGACAAGTAGCAAAATGAATATTTATATACTTTTAACTGATTTAATATAGGACTTTAACTAAGCTTTCCATTGTTTAAAAAAAATTGCTTGATTCTTTTGAAAATAGAAGATGAAAAAAATATGCTTCAGGTGGGGAAAGAGACTTCTACGCATCAAAAGCATAAAAATTGGAAACAACAAAAAGATGCAAAACTTATTTGTACATTAATTAATTATGTGATTTTATTAGATTAGTGCAATTGTGAGATTATTATGATTTAAAAGAGCAAAGCAATTTAGATAATTGCCACCTCTTTTTCTGCACATAAATTCTTAAAATTGTCAAATGCCTTTCACTGTAACAGTCTCCTCGGGGTTACTGCGCAAATGAACAAAATATTACAAGAAGCAACGGAAGGGATCAAGAAGAACAATGGAGAGAGTATGATAAGTAAAGAATCTGATGCTGGCAGTGAAGGACTTTCCATACGTAAAAGATGTAGAAGATTCTTTGCATTACTAGATTCAATGTAATTGGAATCGATTGAAACAGGAATAAATACTTCAATGGCAAGAATCAGGAAACCAAAAAAAAAGAAAAAAACTATAATGCAATTAAATAAAGGGATTGATGAGTTGATACCAGTTTTCTTTATTGCTGTTATTTAAGAGTTGTAAGTCCCATAAGATCAAATGAACAATAATGTAAGCCTGCCTCTGTTTTAGTAATTTATTGTACTTCTGTCTGAAGAGAAAAAACAAACAAGTGAAATTAACAGCTTGAAGAAGAAAATACGGGAAATTGTTGTAAAAGTGGGCAAATGAATGATTGAAAGGATAGGAAGCAACAACGGTATCCACCCAAACGCCTGGGATGTGAGCAATCTTAGGCCAATCCGCGCCAATGTCCTTTTGACATCTTTCCTCCAACTGGGGAATGCGTTCAATGGATGACCATTCCAAGGTGGTGAGGCAACGCATCTCGTCCGGAAGCGATGTCAAATTGGGCGAATTAATGAGAAAAAAGACATACCAGATTTGTTAGATGTTTAAGCCACTCCGGAAGATGCTGACACTTTGGAATTTTTCCAGTTGCAGAATGCGTAGGCTCGTATTGTCTTGTAATATTTGGGTGCCGATGCAGATAATTCGAGCTCCTTGCAATCGATTATTTTCAAATCTTCAAGGACAGTGAGATGTTGAAACAAAGGAAAGAGTGAACTCAATCCACTACAATTCTTAACCTTTAATCTTTTCAGTTCAATAAGATGTTGAAGCCAAAAGGGAGGAGACACCAGCGGTGGAATATCGACAATCTTCAAAGAAGTGAGATTCTTACGGGGTTCCCATTGCGTTCCCTCTAAATCAAGCTCCCTGCAATCTCTGATTTTTAAACTTTTGAGGCCGGTGAGATGTTGCAACCAACCAGATAAAACCTTTGGCCAATGGAAAGAACCAAGGTCCAAATGCTCAAGGAAAGTAAGATTTTGCAGGCACTTATCTAGCAAGTCAGGGTCCAGTCCCTCAATATTCTCCACTCTGAAAAATTTCACTTTGGAGAGAGGAAAGGAAGAGGTGGATGGTCTTATATTTGTCTGAATGGTCTGCTTTAATGGCCTTGAACTGGCATTCCTCAAGCGTAGTTTTCCCCTGAGTGATGGATACAGCGGCCTTGAAATCAAAGGGCAATCTTTAATATATAAATTGGAAAGACAAAGAAATGCCATGGTTGTTGTTCCTTTTCCTGTACTTTCGTCATCATAATTTTCGTCGTCAGTTGGCCTTTTTCTCCATAATTCTTCATATTTGGGCATTTCTCGATGTGAAGATGCGTAAGCGATGAGAAGAATGACTCAGATTCTCCTTGTCTTCCATCAAGGCCATTATCGTCCATGTGATCGAGCTGAATCAACTCAGAAATCCACAGCCCTTGAAGATGAGGCATCTCAGCAAACGATGGGAGATGTTTGAATCTACTGGGACCCCATATCGTAATATGGGTGATATTTGTGAGCAAAGAAATCTAACTTGGAAACTTGGCATCACCCCTCCATCCATCCGCAAACAGCTGCTTCAGATTTGGATGGGGCTGGAGGTCTTCAAGTGACTCATCATCGTCTTCGTTATCACTGCTCCATTCCAGAACCACAGATTGCAAATGTTACTCCTCTTTCAAATTAGCAGCCCTAAACTTCTTTTTAGCAATTTTAACGAATCGCAAATTTCTTATACGTAACTCTCCCCTTAGGTTGTTAAGCCCACTCAATTCAATTAGATCTGCAGCAGCACCATGGGAACCATTTTCATCCACTACAAACTGGCTTAACGTCCTAAGGGAAGTCAACTTCCCTATTTCACGTGGCATATGAGTTAATCTCACACATCCATCACTCCCAAGATGAGCAAGTCTTCAAGCCTTACACACCAGTCAAGGTTACGGCACTTGCAAATTTTGTATCTTGCAAATACTCTTTGGCAGGATCTTAAGATTATCATTGACACAAAAATCAAGGTACCTCAAATGTTTCACCTTATGAACAGAGCGTGGAACTGTATTAAGATCTAAAAGATATAATTCCCGCACACGCAAGCATCTAAATTTTGAAATTATTAAATCAAAAGTTTGGAAGATGTAATAAAGTTCGCAACTTCTTTCCCCTAAGGTAGGGAATTAATGAAAAATCAGTTGTTACATGACAAAATTTTTCATAGTCTCCCTTGCACCTGAATATAAAATACTGCACTCTGTCCCTGAGCAAGATCATGCATTAGATCATGCATTTTGCATGTTATTTTGCCCCGCCAGTATTCAAGCATTTTATATGTGATTTTGCCCTGCCAGTATTCTTTGTAATCTTTTACTTCTTGAAAGAAACTTCTTTCAACTAAATCTTTAAAATATCCAAACCCAATATCTTCGAGAGATTGACTCGAATGTGATAGATTTACAAAATCTTGTGCAATCCAAAATCGAATGAGTTTATGTACATTAATGTTATGATCTTTTGGATACAGTCTGCAATAACCAAACTTCAAATGAGATGGGAGATGATCGTAACTCAAGTGTAGGTAAAATTTCACCTTTCTTTAGATACTCTAGCAAGTTCATTATCTTTGAAAGAAAGCCACTTATTTTCAGTCTCTTTAAAAGATAATGTGCCAGCTATGGTCTTTATGACTAAGGGAACCCCACCACACTTCTCCAAAATCTGCTTTCCTATTTCTACGAAGGATGAATTTATTGAGTCCGCAGATCTTAGCTCAAAATGCTATTTCTTTGAACAAAAACCAAGCATCATCATCAGACAAGCCTTTCAAAACATGGGGCGGACATGTACTAGTTATCTTTGCTGCCCTGAGGGAGCGATTTGTTACCATTATCCTACTTCCTCTAGCTCCACCCATCAGTAACTTCTTTAAACTAAACCATTGTTCTTTGGTTGTTGGACTCCTTTTTATTATTTTATTATTTATTATTATTTAATATAACCTTAATCGTTATTTATAAATTTAATTTTGATTTGACTTCTTATGATTTATAAATGAAACTAATAGATTTGAATGATATTGATAAATATATTAAAAAAATAAAAAAATTATGAATAAGAGCCCAACCTTTGTTCTAAATGTCATCCAAAACAAGCAAATTTACATACAGAAAGGATTGATGGGTTCATGGCCACCCAGGACCTGACAGCGCTCGCGGTTCTTTATTTATCCATCGTTGAATTTGAGAACTGCCCCTGCCCAGCCTTGCCTTAGACTGTATTATTCTCACCGTCGTTAATTCTGGCATGTTTTCATTCACAGCATATTTTTCTTGAGGGAAAATTATCTTCATATTAGAAAATACATTTAAGCTCTTTATTATTAGTCTATGTCATAGGTGCATTGCACATAAAAAAATATTTTATTTAATTAATAATAATATATAGATTATGTTTTAAAAAATTAAAAAAATATTTGTAACAATTTATTTGATTATTATGAGATATAAATTTCATCAATAAATTATTCATCAATTAAAATTATTTATAAATAATAATGCATTAAAAATTAATTAATTATAAAAAGATATAATTTAATAATGAATGATAAATTATATATAAATAATGAAAAAAATAATTTTCATATAAAATCATTATAATTATAAATATAATTATGATGAGTCATTACTTTCATGCTAAGATGTGATAATAATTCTTACTGTTACTTCTGTCATTGCTTATTATTACTTCTGTCATTGCTCGGTGCTGCTGGTTCAAGCTGAAATTAAGACTGAAAGTGTTTAATTATTACAAGAAGAAAAAGGGAAATGATTTAAAGAAGATGAAATGCAGTTGTTAGTGCATAGAGTTCACCGCGTTTTATAGATGTCAGTTTACTCCATTTATAACTAGACATGGTCGGACTAGTTTAAAAATTTTTTAAATTTTAAATTTAATCAATTTAATTAGTTTATTAATGTCTAAATTATCGTTCATCTTATTATAAAATTTATTTTTATATTAATATTTATATATTTTATAATTATATTTAAATAAAAATATATTATTTTAATTAAAAATTATTATTTCAGACAACCAACCCAAAATAAAAAAAATTAAGATCTAAATCAGATCGAGCTGAACAGGTTGTTCAGCCTTTACCTAGGTCTGATCCTATAACCCACTTCAGTTTTTTGAGCATGGGGGCTGTTTTTCCTTTTTTTTTAAAAAAAAAATTACATGTAGTGTTTATTTTAATTGTTTTGAATTTTTTTTGTTTGATTTTTTTCGATTGTCTCGAAATTAATTCAAATTTTTATTTTTTATATTATTTTTTATTTTTAATATTTTAATAAAACTTATAATTTATTAATATTATAAAAGTGCAAAAAATCAAAACCACTAAAATTAAAAAATAAAATTGGTTTGAAATAAAATATGAACATTTAGTTTGATACAAAAAGAGCATGTATTAGGAAAGAAAAAAATGATCAAAATTTGTAAGAGTGTAATCTTTATACATTTATGTATATTTTTTCTACTCTGGTGTTAAACTTGTTTTTGGTATTTTTCTTTTCCTTAAATAATTTTCCCAAGTTATAAAAAAAAAAAAAAAAACAAAGGAAAAATTATATATAAGGCAAATAGATCAACTTTTTTAGAAAGAGAGGAAATGACAGATAATAATTACATAATAGAAAATGGGAACCTCGAAATTTCATTTAAAGACCGTACAATTGCCTAGCTGCCCTTAATGAAAAATTTCAATTCCCTCAAAATCTCAACCTACTTTAATTCCCTATCAAAAAAATATTTTATATTAAATTTAAATTATTATTTAAAAAATATTTTACATTAAATTTTTAATTACAATTTAAAAAATAATAAAAATTAAAAAATTTTATATTAAATATTAAATTACTATTAAAAAATAATAAAAATTTAAAATATATTTTATATTAAATTTTGAATTACTATTTAAAAAAATAAACGATTGAAAAATATATTTTATATTAAATTTTAAATTACTATTAAAAAATAAATAAAAATATTTTTATTAAGTATTTTAATTACTATTTAAAAAATAATAAAAAGTAAAAAAATATTTTGTATTAAATCTTGAATTAATCTTTTAAAAAATATTTTTATATTAAATTATGAATTATTATTTAAAAATCATAGAAAATTAAAAATATTTTAAGCTAAATCTTGAATTACTATTTGAAAATATTTTATATATTTATTATTGTAAAAAATTTTCTATTTTGTAAGTTCTTAAAATTTGTGTTGGAAAGGTATGCGAAGGTGTTGGTTGATGGAGTTGCTTCACTTAAAGTAATATGTACATGCTATTATAGTTATATGTATATATTCTTTTATTCGAAGAAAATGACTCTTTCATGAAAAGAACCAATTCTTAGGCCGAAAACTGTATAAATCAAGAAAGAGAACTAACTCTTCCATGAAAGAAATTGACTCATTGGGTTAAAATTATCATTTTTACTATATGTACATTTGGTTAAAGTCATATATACATGTTATTATAGTTATATATACGTTTAGTTATAGTTATACGTATATATTTTTTTATTCAAAAAAATTGAATATTCCAAGAATGAAATCGACTCTTAGGCCAAAAAATAAATAAATCAAGGAAAAGAACCGACCATTTTATGAAAACAACCAACTCCTTAAGTCAAAAATATAATTTTCATTAATGTACATTTAGTTAAAGTCATATGTATATGCTATTATAGTCATATGTAAATTCAATTATAGTCATATCATATTCTTTTATTTGAAGGAACTGGTTCCTCTGTAAAATGAACTGAATCTTAGGCCAAAGATATACAAATCAAGAAAGAGAATCGATCCCTTCTTGAAATAAACTAACTCTTTCAGATAAAAATATCATTTTTGCTATCTATAAATATTATTTTTACTAATTGTACATACTATCTTATTTGAAAAAACAAACCTTTTATAAAAAAAATGGACCAAAAATACAATAAGAAAAAAAACCTACCCCTAAGCTTTTACAAACCAACCTATGAAAGAGAGAACCAACCTCTTAAAACTTAAAGCAAAATAAATTAGTGCATTTTTTATTAGGAGCCGATCCTTCTTAAAATGAATTGACTCCTTTATAAATAAATGAATTTGACTCCTTACGAGTTCTTTTTTTTTTTTTTGGAACTTTGACGGTCCGCTCCAGCGAGAGCCATTTTCTTCTTATGGTGATCAATTCATCTTATTTCAATCAACATCCCCACATCAAACCTTCCAAACATCTATTTTGTATTAAAAAATGTCAAAAAATCTAATATTTCCAATTATGAATTAATCCAACCGAATGACCTATTTCGAGATAAAGCCCTAAAGTCCTAGAATAGCCATCTAGCAACCATTTGAATGGTTGTTGCGAGCAGTCTCGTAATAGATTTTTTCCCCAATTTACCCTATGCACAAGTCACCCATATCAAGAAGAAAAATGCATAAAACAGAAGAGATAATCAAAGAAAACACATCCCAAAGAGAGAACCAACAAAAAAATTAAAAAAAATAGAAATGAAGAAGAGAAAAATTTCTCTCTTCGAGTTTAAGGTTTAAAGAGAGATTTGAGACTCCAAATTCTAGCAGGAGGTACGATACAGCAAAGGGAGAAACATATCACCGAACGGAATTGTTTGGGGTAGCGGAGGGTGGCAAAAAATAGAAAAGAAGTCATAAGAAAAATTTATAGATATGTGATTTTTTTAGTGATTTTAGAAAACACTAATTGGAAAAAAAATTAAAGAAGGGGTTTGAGAGGAGTCTAGTAATGAAGTTTGAAAAATTTTCTGGGCTGGTGGGTGGGGATAACGACAGCCAGTTGCTGTAGCTGTGTGGTGGTTTGTCGGGACTAGGTTTCACAGTGGTTTTGGATTTTGATTTATAGGTTCTAAGTTGGGTCTTTGGGGTTTGAAGAGAGAGAGAGAGAGAGAAATATGGGAGAGAAGAAAAAAATGAAGAAACAAGAAGAAAGTGTAAATGGAAAACAAAGTTAATATATAAACCAAATTAAAAAAAATTATTTTTATCTTATATTACATAAATATTTTACATTTAAATATATGAAATATAAATATTTTGTATTTAAATATTTTTATAAAAGATATTTATGTATTAAAAATATTATTTTAATGTGATTTTTATTAATATTTTTAATTAAAATATATTAAAATATTTCTAGATATTAATCTTTTAAACAAAATTTTTTTAAAAAATTAATTAATTAATTTTTCTAAATTATTATTAATATAATAAAATAATAATATTTAATAATATAAATAAAATATCATTTGTTTGACTTAGGCATAATAATGTTATCTCACATTTATTCCTTAATGTATTGTTTACTATTATTTTTCTAACTAAACAATTTAAAGCTATTACTAATTTCATTTCATAAATCAAATTATGTAATAACTATTCTTCGCTTATTTTATTTCTACTAAATAGTTATTAAATTTTTATTTTTTTTATTTAAGTTAAACAAATGTACTTTTAAAATTAGCACTAAGTACTTACTATCTTTAATATTTTTACAAAATTATGACTCAGGATTTTTCAAAGAAATTTTTTAAAAAATGAAGATATTGAGCTCCAAATCAGTCATTTAAAATTAATTAAAATATCGCATTGATATAATAAAATATTTTAGGCAATGTTCTTCATTTTTCAGTAAAGTGTGAACCTCACTTCATTGTTAATTTTCTAACATTTGTTACTCATGACCTTTAAGCAATTATTGCTTGAAATAGAGCTCCGGCCTTGAAAAATAGTGCTAACTCTCCCAGCGACCTCCTGGCTTAAAAAGTTAAGATTACTCTCCGCGTGAATTTACATTTCCTTCACTTTAGCATTGTACTGAAAGGAGTTCTGATGTCAGCATTCTAATGTAAATAGTAACATCTTTGATCCCAAAGCATCCTGCTAAATTAAAAGAAAAAAAAAGAAAAAAAAGGCGAGAAAAGCACCCAACAACTTCCTTTCTTGATAATCAAGCCGACAAAATTTAAGGGGGGGAAAAAAAAAATAGAAACCTAAATCACGCAACTCCTGATGGTGGCAATAGTTTTGTAAACATTTAACGAAAATCCAAGTTCACCACATTTCCTATTCTCCAGGAAATCGAAATGCGAAAAAAGATATACGAAAAATGTCATAAATATCACGAATTAAGATCAATACCTCTATATTAAAATGATCCCATAAGGGATCAAGTGCCAACAGCTGTAAAAGGGTCTTTTTTTTTCTTTCTTTCAAGTTGTTTGATCAAATTATAAAATGTGATACTCACTTAAAACTATTTGAATTTAAAGTGAGTGTAATAAATAATTATTCGTAAGGAAATAAAGAATTTTTTAATTTTGTTATTGTAGATTACAATGGATAATAATATATTTGATATCCGTATCATCCTATCTATTCTTTTACGAATATTACTTATTTAATTATTATATTTATTATTCGTAATAGATTCAAAGCATATTTAGATATATCATTTTAAACCATTCACATTCAAAACACTTATAATTGAAACTAGTATTTATAAAAATTGATAAATTCATTACTTTTTTAAATTAAAAATTCACAACTTAATTTTTATTAATGTACAAACAATATTTTAATCTAGTAGTAGGTTTTTATTTTCGTTCTTTCTATTTTGGATGAATAAAAAAAGTAATTTATACCAAAAAAGTAATTTATGAGTTGCTAATAAATTATAGCTCGAAGGATACGAAAGAGTAGCTATGATTAGGTCTATCAGTTGAGTTCAAATGATAGGAAATTCGAATTTGTTTGGCTAGCGGTCCATGCCATGAGGTCTAAATTTAGAGCTGAAATTTAATGGAGATACCCAGATGGAAATATTTTGAAATTCAAAGTAGATAGAGATGCCAGAAGTAATCCAGGTCTAAATTGCTGTGGAGATGTGCTCAGAAATTCGAGTGTTGTTAAGGGGAATTTTTTGTACCCCTGGGTGTTATGGAATCCAATGAAGTGGAAATCATAACCATTAAAATGGTTTAAAGGGAAGCAAACTTTTTTTCTTAGATTCTCTAGCAAATATGGGTGTGGATAGAACTGACTTTTTTTATAATAGGATAAGATCAGTGGCTTTTTTTTTTTTTTTTTATATATGTTGAATTTGTATTAGACTATTTCAGAATGATTTTGTCTCTTTCTTATCATAGTTTTTCAATGATATTTTCATTATGATTGGGAAGAAAAAAAATTCAAATTTGAGTAAATTTGGTTTAAATTAATTAATTTATTTTTATAATTTAATTTAAATTGTTGTAAAAATTGAATTATTTGAATTTATTTAATTAAATTTATTCATATGTTTAAAATAAATTTAATTTTTATTTTTAATTTTAAATTTAAATTGAAAGTTTTCATTACTAATTAAAAAGAATAAAAATAAACTAAAATGTATTTATTTTTATTGTGGTAGTTAAGTGCGTGGCAAAATTTTTTCTTTTCTTTCCATCGCTCCCAACATTAGGTTGTTGACTGACTTCATGCCCACCAGCCAATTGTGGAGCGTAGGGGTGAGCATTCGATCGGTTCGGTCGGTTCGATCAAAAAAAATTTCAAATCGAATTAACCGACTTAACTAGAGGAACCGACCGAACCGACCGACATTTTTAACCATAACCGAATTAACCGAACCGACTAAATTTTGATCGGTTTGGTCGGTTAGTTCGGTTAAATCGGTTTATTGGGTCTTGGGCTAATGGTTATATATTTGGTTTAGGAATGGGTTTAATTGGACTATTAATATATATAAATATATAATTATTAAATATTAAATATTAAAAGTTCGGTTAATTCGATTAATTCGGTTATAATTTTACTGACCGATAGCCAACCGAATTAACCAAATAAACCAACATAAAAAACTGACTTAACCATCGAACCGATTTAACCGAACCGAATTAACCAAATTCTATCGGTTAAGTCGATTAAGTCAGTTTGAACCGATTTATGCTCACCCATAGTGGAGAGAATAAGTTCTTTTAATAGCTCTGAGAGCGACACCCAAAGAAAATGCCATGCAATTAGTTAGACCTCGTCGTATTGACGATTAAATATGAATATAACATAAAAATAATCTATAATATATAATATAAAAATATAATATAAATATGATATGATTATTGTCATGATTCTCGACCAACCCAATTTTTCTTCCATCGCTTACAACTTTAATTTGTTGATTCCATGCCCACCAACCATTTTCCAACGCCTACTTGAGGCTAATAAGTGCTTTTAATAGCTTCGAGGGAAGAACATGTCATGCAATTAGTAAAGTCTTATAATTTTGGACACATATAATTATATAAAATAAATATTACATAAAAAATAATTAACATACAATAAAAAATATGATTTGGCGTGAAAATATAAAACAAACGCAAAATAAATATATAAACCTAACATCATAATGCAATGAAAACAACATGCTCAAATATAAAGGTGATAAAATAAACCCGAATCTAAAAATTTACTAAAAAAACTTGAGCCTGAACTTGAACTGAACCTGATTTGACTAAAAAGTTAATGGCCCGAACTTGAGAAAACCCAAACCCGAAATAGCCCGAATCTGAAATGACCAAAACCTAAAAACCTGAACTCGAGCCCAACTCGAACCCGAACCCGAAGGTAATACTAAAAATAAATATGAAAAAATTATAATTAAATAATTTTTAATAAATCAAAAACTTTAATTATGAATTTTATTTTAATATTCTTTTAATAATTTAATTAAATATTAAAAATTAATTTATATTTTAAATATGATTAAACTTGCTCATAGGTTGGGCCAAGCCATATCCTAAATTGTTTTAAAATTCCAAGCCCAGGCCCTTATTTAATTTGCTCAAACCTACATATTGAAGCCAGAATTACTGTTTATCACATTAAAGAATATTTTTTATTAATATTATATATTTTATAATTAAATTTAAATAAATATATTAATTTAAAATCACTGTTTTGAGTCGAGTCGGGCTAGTCTAGGCCTATCCCTAATTGGGCCACGTAGATAGCCCAACTCTTGAATAGGTCTACATATGATAAAATATTAACTCATCAAAAAGTAAATCATATCATGAGCTTTAAAAATATTATCGATAATGTATATTATCCATTTATCAGATTTTCTTTAATTTTATTAGTTAAACTCATTAAATATTAAGAGTTTGTGTATATTAATAGTAAAATTTTAAATACTTCTTCAAATATTATTCTTATTTTATAATAATAATAATAATAATTATTATTATTATTATTATTTGTAATGGTAATTAGAATATGATAATAGTATAAGAAAGTAATAAGATAAATTAAAAATATAAAAGCCATAACAGATGATTCTATATAAAAAACGAATTAAATATTAATACCATATATAATTTAATTAAATAGTAAAAATTTAATTTATATTTTATGTATGACTAAACTTGCTTATGAGTCAGGCCAAGCTGGAGCCTAATTTTTTTTTTAAAATCCTAAGTCATGCTCTTATTTAATGTGCCCAGATCTGCTTATTTAAGCCAAAATTACTGTTCATCATATTAAAGAATAATTTTATTAATATTTATATATTTTATAGTTAAATTTAAATAAAATATATATTATTTTAATTTAAAATTATTGTTTTGACTGAGTCGAGCTAATCTATGAAAAAACCATGAAAACCCAAGCTCAGGCCCAATTGGTTAGGTGTGTAGCCTGACCATTGATCATGTCTATATATGATAAAATAATAATTTATCAAAAAGTAAATCATATCATGAGCTTTAAAAATGTTGTCAATAAAGTATATTATTGTTTTATCATATTTTTAATTTAATTAGTTAAATTCATTAACTATTGAGAGTTTATATACGTTAATTATAAAATTTTAAATACTTTTTTAAATTTTTTCTTATTATTATTATTATTATTATTTCAAGTAAGGATAACTAGAGTCTGCTAATAGTATAACAAAATAATAAAATAAATTAAAAAAATATAAAAATCATAATAGATAATACTGTATAAAAAATGAATCAAATATTAAATATTAACTATTAATACCTTACATAATTTAATTAAATATTAAAAACTTAATTTATATTTTATATGTGATTAAACCTACTCATGGGTTAGGTCGAGCTGTGATCTGAATTTTTTAAAATGCTAAGCCCAAGCCCTTATTTAATGTGTCTAGACTGCCGTTCAAGCTAGAATTATTATTCATCACGTTAAAGAATATTTTTTATTAATAGTTATATATTATATAATTAAATTCAAATAAAATATATATTATTTTAATTTAAAATTACTGTTTCGAGTTAGGCCGAGCTAGTCTGAAACAAAAATATGAGAACCCGAGCCTAGGCTCATTTGGGCCGAGTGGGTAGCCCAATCCTTGAGCAGGTCTATATATAGTAAAATAATATCTTATCGAAAAGTAAATTTATATCATGAGCTTTGAAAGCATCGTCAATAAAGTTTATTATCCATTTATCACTTTTTTTTAATTAATTAGCTAAACTCATTAAATATTGAGAGTTTGTACATGTTAGTAGTAAAATTTTAAATACTTCTTTGAATATTATTATTATTATTATTTTTTCAAGTAATGATAATTAGAGTCTGATAATAATATAACAAAGTAATAAGATAAATTAAAAAATATGAAAGCCATAATAAATAATACCATATCAAAAATAAAAAAAAATTACATATTACTCTAACAACTAAACCTGCTTGTGGGCCAGACAGCCTGCCTAACAAAATAGGCTCGGCATGATTAGACACAGATCTTAGATTTTAAGTTTCAAGCACGCTCAACCTGAAACAGTATTTTTTTAAATAAAATAATATATTTTATTTAAATTTAACTATAAAATATGTAAATATTAATATAAAAATAACTGTTTAATATTATGAATAATGATTCGTACTTAAATGGGTCAACCAAACCAAATTTGGCCCTAAGCTTAGAATTCAAAATTTTTTTGGGCCACGGCTAGGCCCATAGAACTAAACGAAGATTTTTTAGGGCCAGACCAGACCAAATTCAAGCCTAGGCTTAGAATTCAAATTTACGTAAAAGTGATTACGTTTAACATAAAATAAAAAATAATGTAAAATATACTTAAACCCGAACACAAATTGGCCCGAACCCGAATAGATCTGAACTCAAATTAGCCCGAACCTGAAAGAACCTGAACCCGAATAGACCTGAACTCCAATCAATCTGAACCCCAAAAGAAACCAAATCTGAAATGATCTATACTGAACCCGCCTGAACCCTTCCAATTGCCGCCTCTACTCAAACAGTACTTATATATACTGAGGTATGTATAACTCAAATTTTACGATGGTCAAAAACAAAAATAACTTGAAAAATAGATTACAGGCAAAAAAAAAAAAGACTAAATAAGTCTTCAACTTCTTAAATTGTTTGGAAAGTTTTTATATTTTCATTGTAATTAAATAAATTTCGAATTTGTATTCAAATAAATCATTATTTCAATTGAAAGATTGACTTTTATTACTATACCATTTGGTTTTTTTAACCTAATGGAAATCTTCTATTTATTTACAACTCAATTTTGCTTGAACTTATTCAACTTCTCAAATGTAGACCTATCAATTATGATCTAAGATTTCAAACATAAAAAACTTAGTCAATCCATCAGAATCCACACGGGATGTAACCTAATTAGATCACAAAAGTCAACAATCCAAAAATAAACCTAATTAAATCCAAATTTAAAATGATCTAAACAAAAAATATCATAAATCTAAATTGGCCTAAATCTAATTAAAATAAGTCGAATGTATTTACAATTTGGAATATGACAAAGTATGCACTATGTGACAGAGATTGTGGGTAAAATTAGAAAATGGAAAAAAAAAAGGTTTGATGTTATTTTATGTTAAGAATTAAAATTTTAATCAATCGATTGTAAATTAATTTTAATATCTTTATTTTAAATCAAACCATTGGATTAGCTAAATAGTATGTTTGTTATATTTTTGTAAATGTTTTGCAAGGTAAGTTTTTAAATATATAATAATCTCTCAAATAAATTAATAAAATAATTATATTAATTATGATAATCATATAATAAAATTTAAAATAAATTATTTTTAATTATCACAGTATGCTTATAATAATCTTAAAATATTTTTATCCTTGTAAATTTGTCTATTCTCGCTCAGTCAAAAAACATTATTATTAGAAATTCGGAGGTTACAACCACAGGATTTCAACATTACAGCATTTCACCCACCACTCTTTTAACTCTCAAATGGGAGTCATCAACCATAAACTCATTAACAAAGAGACTCGTAAAACAGTAAACGCGTATCCAAGCATAAAATCACTGGGGCATATTGAAATCTAATGTAGCAAACAAGTCCACTAGGCCATTCGCCTTCCCAAGAACATGCAAAAAATAAATTGACCCAATCTTATCTCTGAGGCTGTCGATCTCATTGAATGTAAGTGCAGAAAAGTTTGAATCCATAGACCCAAAACGGTGCATGGAAAATCCCACAAACATTGCCATTAAAATCTCTTAATAGAGAACCACGAACCGTACCTGGGTTCCTCTTTCAGGTCTATCAATCCACCCTCTGTCAAATTAGTTGAGAGCTTCCACTCTTATAGTGTCAAATGTTGGCACTGAAAGCTGCCAAGTGGGCAAGCTTTGAGTGCATGAAGTCTATCCATCATTAAATGACTTTTGACATTTAAAATTTGCCACAAATGCAAGGCTTGTGTGAGCATAGTATAAATAGGCATTTAGGGTTTGGCAAATGGTGAAACAAGTAAGTGACGAGAATAGCAAGTAGAGAGTAGTGAGAACAAAATTCATGTAGTAACTTTCAGGTATTTTGAAAAGTAGAGCCTGAGTTTTTGGGTTGTGTTTTGAATGTGAAAATGCTTGTAATTTTCTCATTGTTTGTGATGGTGGAATTTCTCATTGTCTCTTTCCGTAGATGTGGTAAACTTAAGAAACAAGTTAAACTTCTTTGTTCTCTTATTTGTTTCTATTTTGTTTTATACTCCTGGGTAATTCCGCACAACAACAACATGTGAAATAGTTCTTTCACAAACCAATCAAAAAAGTGCTTTTCCCATTCTCAAAAAAAAAAAAAGTGTTCTCTTTCTCTTCCTATTTCATTTTTTTTATTGTTTGGGGCGAGCTGATCATATCAAAATTCATGATGATTTGCTCATAATGACTAGAACATCGTATTTGATATAAATTCTAATAATTATACTATAACCTTTTTCTTTTTCAAAACCTTTTATATTTTCTCGGCAGACTATAAGATGTTTTTTTATTAAAGCATCCAATTCATCATTACCATTTTTCTTAAAAGGATGTTTTTGATTTAACAATAATTGATAGAATTTTTTTTCTAGTAACCTGTTCAAAAATTCATGAATGGTCTTAAACCGAGAACGTTGCTTCAGTTCAAAATTCTTAGAAAACCAAAACTAAATTTATGGAAAGCTATGAAAGAGAATGATTAAATATGCAGTGTAGTGAAAATGGAAGACAGAAGTTAGAATTAGGACAATTATGAGCATAAACTAATGGAATATCTTTTCGTTAACTCCATCACTGGGTGAGATTTTTTTGAGGAAGATAAACATTGAAAGATGGTTAGATAACTTCAATCTCTACTATAAGATAAGTTTGATTACCATGTAACTTCTACTTACCCAGGGTTTTGATACAAGCACAAATCTTATCAAGGCCTACATAAAGAGGTAGCATTAATACTTATAAGGTATGAGTTATTAGAAATCTCTCATTCTCTTTTCATTCCTCGTTCATAGTATCTTTACTGATTTAAGCATCGACATATTTTCCTAGAGCAAAACTCTGGGCCTCTCACTTTTGCTGTTTTGCAAGATTCCTCCTAGATACCATTATTGTTGTATCAACAATTGGCGCCGTCTGTGGGAACTTTCATTCTCACAGCTTAGCAACGATCACAATCTTCTTTGTCAATAGAAAGAAAAGCTCATGGCTACTCGGGCGGCTGACTCTACTCCCATTACTCAGACCATGACAACAATGAATCAAGTGCCCATGGAACCTTAACCTAATCCCACAACACCCAATCCTATGGTAACTAAAGGGCTCCTTCTATGATTGTGACCACGGTACCCGTCCTGCCTAACTTCCCATATGTCCTCCCCTATTTTCAAACACCTTTCACACCAAATCCTTGACCTCAACCGCTAAACTACTTCCAGAACCTCCTAACCTCCCAATCACCACTAACACAACCAAAGTTTACCACATTTGACCTAAACACTTATGTTTAAGGAAGCCTATCATCTCCTAGCGTTGTTGTCGCTAGAATGAGCATTCTGAATATATCTACCACAAACTCACCGACGGTTGATTTAGGAAACCCGTCTACAATAAACATATCGTTACCACCACTAACATCCCAAGCCGATTTCAAGAATCATTATCTCACCCAATTTCATGCATTAGGCAATCAGATGGCTACCCAACAAGCACTCATTCAACAGCAATATAACAAAGAATTGGTGCCCCAATAGACTATCATCCAACAGCAGCAGTAGCAAATTAATTAACTCTTATAATCTGATCACCAAAATTAGTTACCTAGTAGATCTAATACTAGGAACTGTAGCCTAAGCATAAGAGATCAGCAGACAAGTTAGGAATATCATGAAGTCTAGGAAAGTTCATATTCTACTCTCTATTGCGACCAATATGAAAAGTAAGAAGATACAGATCGCCATGGACAAGATTCCTTATTAGCTGAATAAGTGGCAGTCCTCCACCAAGAGATTAAAAATTTAAAACAGCCGAGGAAAGATGATTGGAATGGTTAGAAACATATGATTCCTAAAAAGATCAAGCTCCTGTCAGAAACATATGATGGCAAGGCAGATCCAGCAGATCACTTGAATCATGTTTGGGCGTTCCACAACCTACGGGACATACCTGACCCAGTCTAATGCAAGATATTCCCAACTACTCTATGAGGGCCAGCTCGTATTGAGTGGTACTCCTTAAAGTCAGGATCTATCACAAACTTTGACCAGCTGGCTCATCAATTCCTAGCTCACTTTAGCAGTTGTAGGATGATGGCTAGAACAGCAGCCAGCCTGATGGTTATTAAGCAAAACCCAGATGAAACACTTTGTGAATATGTCAAGTGCTTTAACACGGCCACATTGGAGGTCAAAGATCTCAATGATGAGTGGGCTATCCAGGCCTTCATCTCCAGGGTTCGTCATAAGCACCTAAAGTATGCTCTGACGACGCTCAGTCAATAAAACTATACCAACTTTACGAAAAGGCACAAAAGTATGCTAACATCGAAGACATTGAGATTGTAAATCGTAAATTTGAAAGTCCCGATCGAGACCACCATGGGGATCATTTTGGGTAAAACCCGAGGAAAAAAGAACAATTTGCTCAAAAAAGTAGAATAGATAGCCGCTAGGATAGTAAGCTTGGGTTAACAATAAATCAAACCTAAATAGGTACGAAGAGAGATTGGGCACTGCCATATAACAAATACGAATCCTACATACCTCTTAATACCAGTAGGATGCAGGTTTTACACGCTATAATGAGAAATGGGTTGGTAGAACCACCCCCACCTATGAGGGTAGATAAAGGCCATAGAAACCTGAGAAAGCATTTTGAATTTCATAATGATGTCAGTCACACAATTTAAGAATGTATTAGCTTAAAGAATGCCATTGAAGTATTGATTTAAAAAGGAGAGATCAAACAGTTTGTAAAGAAAAATAACGAAGAACCATCTCAACAAACTGATTGACGTTAGTACAAGGCAGTAAGAAAATGCCCAATCATGGGAATAATTAATGTAATTATCAGAGTTAATGAAATTGGGCGATCAGTAAATCTAAGAAAAAATCGCACCTACGATCTGTGATGGCGATAGACACACACTAAAAAAAATAAACCAAGACAATTAGAGGGTACCATTTAGTGATGATGATGATGAATTGGTTATTGATAACAGCGACGACCTACTCATAGTATCAGCCATTATGGGGAATTACTGTTGATCGAATCTTGATAGATAATGGTAGTGCAGTAGAGATCCTCTAATGGGACGCCTTTTGAAAAATAGGGTACGAAGACAACGACCTCCATCCCTCATTACCTATATATGGTTTTGCCAACCAACCTATACTAATAAAAGGCACCTCACTTTGCCAGTCACTTTTGGTGACGGAGAACACATAACCATAGTGATGGTTGAGTTCCTAGTGGTTGACCAGCCATCAGCATATAGTGTCATTCTTGGGCGACCTGCCATAAAGAAAGCAAAATTGATTACAACTATATATTGTCTCACTGTCAAGTTTCCTATAGCAATAAGAGTGGGATACATGAAAGTTAAACAGGTGATCGCCTGACACTACCACTTGATGTCCATAGAGATGACCAAGAAGATTAAAGCATAACTAATGAGCACGTGGAAGCTCTAACGGGAAACACATTGTAAGTAAATATGATAACGCTAGCCAACCCCAACAACTTAACCCTTGAGAGCCTGGACATTCAAGATGAATTCCATCATCTAAAACCCCAGCCCACAGAGGAAGTATTAGCAATATCGCTATACCCGCTAGATCCTGATTTATACATGACGATCGAAAGATCGCTGGAGCCAAGGGCAAAAAATGACCTAATTAATTTTTTATGACTCCATGCAGATGTTTTCGTTTGGTCAGCTACAGATATACCGGGCATTGATAAAAGTGATCATGCATTGAATGTCAATCCCGGAGCCAAGCTAGTTAGACAGAAAATGAGAAGATTTGTTCTTGAGAGAATTCAGGCGATCAGGGAAGAAACATACACACTTTCGACCGCCAGATATATATGGAAGGTGATGAACCTTGAATGGCTGGCCAATGTAGTAATGGTTAAAAAGTCAAATGGAAAATGAAGGATGTGAATAGACTTTATTGACCTCAATGAAGCATGTCCCAAGGATTGCTTCCCTTTTCTAATAATAGATCACCTTGTCAACTTTTCGGCAGGCCATCGATTTCTTTCTTTCATGGATGCATTATTTGGGTATAATCAAATATGAATCTATAAGATGAAGCCAAAACATCATTCATTATAAAAGATGGTATTTTTTGCGATAAAGTTATACCCTTCAGGCTTCAAAATGTAGGAGCAACATACCAGCACTTGGTGAATAAAATTTTTAAGAATCAGATTAGACGATCTATGGAAGTTTAAGTTGATGATATGCTCATAAAAAGCCTATAGATTGAACAACATATAGTCAACCTAGAAAAAACTTTCGAAGTCTTATGAAGATATAATACGAAATTAAACCTGGCAAAGTGCACATTTAGGTTAGCCGCAGGCAAGTTTTAGGCTTCATGATATCACCCAGAAAAAATAAAAACTATATTAGACATGACGTCTCCCAAGTCGATAAAAGAAGTGCAACAACTGACAAGGAGGGTCACCCCACTTAACCACTTTTTTTCAAAACTAGCTAATAGATGCCTCCCTTTCTTCAAATTGCTGAGAGCGACTACTTATTATAAATGGACACAGGAATGCCAGACGACATTCGATAAATGAAAGCATTACCTTTGCACACTGCTATTATTATCTAGCCTAAAACCTGGCATATGCTTATTTGTATACTTGGTAGCGTCAGGTGAAATAATGGCAGCTATCTTGTAGTAGAAGAAGAAGGAATCTAGTGACCAGTCTATTACGTTAGTAGGGCACTCCAAGCTGGCAAAGTCAATTACACTAAGACTAAAAAACTTGTCTATGCACTTGTCATAGCTGCCAGAAAACTACAGCAATACTTCCAAGCACATCTTATCATAGTATTAACAGATTACCCATAAAAGATATGCTATAAAAAGTTTACTCTGCCAGAAAGATGATTAGATAGAGCATAAAATTAAGTGAGTTTGGGTTAACCTACAGTCTTAGAAGAATAATCAAAGTATTGGTGTTGGCAAATTTCATTGCCGAATGCTCATTCTCACATTCCACTGAACCTTCAAGCACCATTAAAGAAACACACATACTGGCAAGTAAAGATAAAAAAAAATTAATAACCAGCCGAAAGGCATATGGGAGCTTTATGCCAATGGATAATGGAGGAAAGAAAAATCAGAAGCAGACGTCTTTCTTATCGACCCCAATGGCCATGAATGGCACTATGCCTTATCATTCCAATTCATAGGCTCAAATAACGCAACGAAATATAAAGTGTTAATATCTAGAATCGAATTGGCAAAAAATATAAACGCAACCTATCTAAAGGTTTATACTGACTCCCAATTAGTAGCAAATCAAATTAATGGAGAATACAAAGTTAAAGACCAAACCTTAGCCAAATACCATCATATAGTTTCAAAGCTCGTTAAGGCTTTTGACTATATCACCTTCGAAAGAATACCTCGTGAGCAAAATAGTAGGGCTGATGCAATATATAAAATGGAAACAGTCTGAAAATTGGCCATAAAGGATGGATTCTCCTTGAATCTGTGGGATCGTCAACTTATGATCAACATATTTTTGAAATTAATACAAGCGATGGGAATAATTGGATGAAAAAAATAAAAGCCTTTTTACAAGAAAATATCATGCCAGAGACCCCTCTACATAAAAAATGACTTGAAAAAAGGGCATCTAGTACACATTAATTGATAAAATTCTATATAAAAAATCCTTCATTTACCCTGTACTCAAGTGCCTTGGCCCCAGCGAAGCAGATTATGTGTTAAGGGAAATCCATGAAGGCGTTTATGGAAATCGCTTGGGTGGAAGAGCATTAGCATAGAAAGCCCTAAGGTAATGTTTTTTCTAGCCAACAATGAGGAAAGACACCACCAATTTAGTCCAAAAATGTGATAAGTGCCAATGATTTGCCAAAATCTCACAATAACCCGCAGAGGCACTAAATAGGTTTTTAACCCCTGGCCTTTTTATGTATAGGGCATCGACATTTTGGGACATTCCCCATTGCTACCAGACAACGTAAGTTTATGGTTGTCGCGTGTGATTATTTTACAAAATGGATTGAATCAGAACCTATAACCACAATAACAGTTAGAACTATGGAAAACTTTATCTGAAAATTCATTATGTGTCGATTTGGAATACCCGACGTTATTGTAGCAGATAATGGAAAGTAATTGTCTACTGATAAACTAAAAGATTTCTGCACAAGATTCTATATCAACCTAGTACATAGTTGAGTGGCACATCTACAATCCAATGGTCAAGTGGAGGCTGTGAGTAAAAACATACTTCAACCACTTAAAAAGAAATTGGATGATGCAAAAGGCACATACGCAAAAGAAACACCCGGAATATTGTGGGCCATAAGAACCATAGAATGTCAAGTAACCGGAGCCATACCATTTAGTCTTGTGTATGGTCATGAAGCAGTTATTCCAGTAAAAATTAGGGTTCACTGTATTTAAACAACCTTTATAGACCCAACATTGAATGAATCCTCTTTGAGGACAAATTTGGATCTACTTGAAGAAAGTAGAGAGGATACCACTGTACGCATGGCAACTAGGGCACAGCAAGTATCAAGGTATTACAACAGAAGAGTGAGACACAGATAGTTTCAAGTGGGCGATCTAGTCTTAAAAAATTATGAGGCGAGTTGACTTGCAAGCAAAAAAATTATCCCTAAACTGGGAAAGACCATATCAAATTGCAAAAGTAATAGGGTTCAAAGCCTACCAATTGATAGACATGATGGGAAAATATTTACCTAACACATAGAATGCTATCCACCTCAAAAAAAATTATATATAAATGCTTTTTGCTCAATAAAATTTGCTAAAATTACCAATAGTTCAAAAGCTATTCCAAAAAGACCTCTCACGGTCTCCACAGACCTCCCATGGTCTCCATAGACCTTTCATGGTCTTCATAGACATAAGACCTCCAATAGTCTCCATAGACCTTTCACGATCTCCATAGACCTTTCATGGTCTTAGTAGACCTCTCACGGTTAGTCCCAGCAAGTATGATCTTTTATGATCTCAATAAAAGACCTTACACAATCCAAATAATAGAATATTATATAAATTTGATTGTGATATTTGTTTCTTTTAAAAAAATTGCTTTATAAATTTCATTACTGCTGAAAATAGTTAAAAAATTACATAAAGACAAATAATTTTATTGTTTTACAGAGAATTTTCAAAGTCTTAACAGAAAGAAGTTGGATTCCCTTACTCGCCGACATCTTCACTAGATTCCTCAGTTTCGTCTTCCGTAGTAGGAGCAATAAAAATGAAATCTACGCCATGCCTCTCCTCCACTTATTGTTGTGATGGCATTAACACATCAAAGTTTGGGGGTGAGGCAATAAGCTGCGAAAACTTAATATCCCTTAAATCCAACGGGCCCCGAATAAGCACTTTGACAATGCTCGCCACCACAAGTTATCATCTAGTTGAGCAAGGCATCTTTTTAAGATGCAAGTTCCCTTTGAAGGTGAGCTTTTGCATCCGCCAACTGCATCTCTAGTTTGAAAATCCTAGCCATGGCAAACATTAGTTCAGAATCTCACATTGTATAAGCCTGCAGTGATTCCTCTAAGTCCTTGAAGAGATTTCCTATTTTAGTATTTACTGATTCAAGCTTTGTCCTCATCTCCTTGGAGTCTATTTTCAACTTTGCCAATTCATTTTTAGCTTTTTTAGTGCAATCCTCAGCTATTCCTTTTTCTTTGGTCAGCTCGTTCACTTTCACTTTGAGCACACTTGCCCTAGCTTTGCTCGCTGTCGCCTCTTTTCGGGTATTATCATGTGCTGTGAAGGTGTCTCGCCTTTAACTAGTGATGGCCACTTAAGTATGTAAAGCCTGTAACACATGGAGGTTAGATAATAAATATGAGCAAAAAAATTTTAGTCAATAGAAATCACACACTAACCTCTACTATGCAAGCTAAAGTGGATTTGAGATTAGCAGCTGGGTTTCTCATCGCCAGATATTTCATCTCAACTAGAGAAGTGACCCTATTTCCCCATTTGTAGGCAACCACTCTATTGCTCAATATTCATCGCTTAGTTTGGGGTTATTCCTCTAAGGATGTAGGTCCAGAACCCTTGAAGAAGACCCGTTCCCCCTGCTGATGAACCTGTGGACCTGGGTGGTAAGGTAGTTGGAGAGCTGGGGGGCAAACAGATACCATAGTAACCAAGATAGTTTTTACTTGGCTGGAGGTAACGGTGGTTGTTTCAACAGTTACAGATATGCCCTTGGAAATGACCCCAACCTCTGTCGTACTTACAAAAGTAGGCTCTGCAATCACCCTCTTCTATGCTAATTGCTCTTCTTGATTATCTCCCATTTTTCTCTTCCTTTTCTCTTTTCTTGGGCAGCTGCAACTCTGCTAGCTTCACAAGTAACTAACGTAGCATGCGTAGTAGGATACATATTTATAAAAGCTAGTAATGAATTAAGTTAGGAAATACTAAGTTTCCTGCAAAGAATATTACCAACATGTACCCTCTTCAGTTGAGGTAACCACCACCTTCGGTGATTCTTCCAAGTTTTTCCCTGATATTGACTGTTCTTCTACATTAACCTCACTTATATTTTCTCCTCTTATCTCAGGTGATCTAGTGACAATAGCTCTATGTTGGGGTGATCATAAGTGGTAACCACCTATTGTGGTGATCTAAAGAAAGACTGAAACTCTGCAAGATTGAAATCATGTTAGAATATAAGAAGTCTTCAACATATATAGTAAATAAAATACCTCACCTTGTATCACTAAGCGTCTTTTGCTTTTTCTTTTGATGGGTAGATCACCTTCCTTTGGCAGATTAGAAGGGTTAACTCCTAAGCAATGCTCTTAAATTTTTCTTAAAGTTAAATATTCTCTGCACTTAAATTGATGATTGTAAAAATATTCTTTCTTTTTCTACTCCACTGCATTTAGGTTGACCTTCAAGTTGCTCATTTATGAACAGGAATTCCACTCCATAAGGAAACCTCATTCTTCATTTGATCGCTTGTGCATGAAAAAGAATTGTTCATTGCCCACATGGGCATTGGATGGTATATCTTTGATCATCCTCTTGGTGGCAGACTACAGATAGTACCAACATTTGTCTCGTCTCTTCAAGGAAAATAAATGTCTAGTAACTTTGATTGACGGGTCCCAGCCATTGCCCTTACACACAAGGAAATAGGTTACCAGCATTGCCCATGCATTTAGCTTTAGTTGATTTGGAGATATCCCATACCGATTCAACATCTTTCAAAAAAATGGTTGCAATGGGAGGTGAATCCACCTCTGAATATATGCAGATAGAAAAGAACACTGCTTCCTTCAATCCTTGTCACAGGTCACCCAAATAAAGGATTCGACACTTTGAATCACCCAAAATTAAAACCATGATGTCTTAATATATCTTGCACAGTCACTATATTGATTGCCCTCGTGTAAGAATCTGTCATGTTGATGTTCATCTATATTGACCCTGTATGTGGTCCCTAACCTTCTTTTGGCCCTTTTTTAGCTAGACCAAGTCTTGTTCTTCATTCACTCCTTGACCCTCACCCTGCATTTCTTTTTCTTCAACAACAATATAGGGACGATCGCTGCTCTCATCAATACGTATGTTTTCCATTACAAACAATTGCTTCACTGTTTCTCTACTATTTACCTTTAGATTTCCCTTTTTTCCCACCGATTTCAACAGGAGTTGAGTTTTTTGCATATCTTTACAACTAAAACCCAAAATCAACTAAACTCAAAGATAATAGAATAAGATTCTTACCTAGAAAAAAGTAATGACAGATGCACACTCGAAACTTGATTTTCACTAAAAACAATGGTGGCCTCTTCAAAAACATAAGATGGTGCAGGAACACAAAGAATTTCTTTTCGATTTTTTTCCCACTATTGTAAAAGTCATCTATTTTTCAAGGTTATTTATAAGAAAGATCCTGCCGTATCATGAAAAGTTAAGTATGGCTCACAAATACTATCACGTGTCTTATTCTCCTTTTTCGCATTTAATGCGTGGCATGAATTTGAAATTCAAATTTAAAAAAAAAGAAAAAAATAGGGCAACAATCCAGCCTTTTTTCTGCTTGCCATTATTAAGGCGACCTCATTCCTTGAATGAAATTCATTTTCAGCTCACCATGAATATTCTTGGTCTGTGAACAGTTCATTTATAATTCCCACAGCCCTGGGGGCCAATTGTTATATCCCTTCATTAACTCCATCTTGAGGAAGATAAACATTAAAGGATGGTTGGATGACTTCAACCTCTACTATAAGATAAGTTTAATTATTATGTAACTTCTACTCACCTAGAGTTTTGAGACAAGCACAACTCGAGGTAATATTAACACTTATGACGTATGAGTTATTAGAAATCTTTCATTCTCTTTTCATTCCTCATTCATAGTTTCTTTACTGACTTAAGCATCGAAGTATTTCCCCAGAGCAAAACTCCGAGCCTCTCTCACTTTTTCTTTTTGCAGGATTCCTCCTAGATACCACTATTGTTGCATCAACAAATAACAAAGTAAACATAATTAGAATAATCATATTAATTTTTTTTAAAAATTAGATAGGGAATTAAGGGTACATTTTACGTCAAACAATTCCCTAATCTCTATAATAGCCTAAAGAAATTAACGAATTTAACTTTTGTAGAATAGACACATAACTCTTTCTTTAATGAGAATGATAGGATTCTATGGAATTAATTCGAGACTACAACCTGGGAACTTGACGAAGCATCCTCAAGATCATTCCATATAAACTTGATATTATGAAAAATGCTTTTTTTTTTTACTAATGCAAAGCAAAAACATTAATCCTGAATGGAATGAATGTATCTCTCATATTTTAATGAATATTCAAACATTTAATACAACATTTTGATATTCCAAGAGACTAGATAAAACTTGGTGGTGATTCGGGAAACAAAAATTGAGGCAATAATCTTATTTTTTTCATGATTTTAAAACATGGTTATGTTGGGTTTTAAAACAAGGCCGCTTTAGACTCAAACGGGGTTGTTTTGAGGCGTAAAAACATGGCACTATTATAGGGTCAGAAATAAGCAGCTAAAGGTTTGAAAAAAATGAAATTGTTTTAGGATTAATGCGAAACTGTGTTTGAGACCAAAATGGGGCAACAAAGGGGTTGAAGAAAATGGACTGTTTTAGGGTCCAACACGGGGCTATTTAAAGTTTGTTTACTTGTAAAAGGGGTAACTTTAGGAGTCAATAACAAGTTGATTTAGAGGTTCAAAATAAGGGTTAATTTGGCTAAAACTTGGGCTTCGAAAAAAATCATATTTTTTTAGCCAAGTCCTCACTGCTCTAACTTTATTAACTTAATATTCCCAGATTATCAAAATGATGAACATGATCTAGATTTAGACCTATTGTTTAGGCCAAAACCAAGACTTTATAGACTAGTTAAAAATGATTTCAAAGGGCTTTAGCTCTTCAACAAACCAAAACTTACCATAAAAAACCCGGAACAACTTCATAGCTAGGATGCTTATAAAATGCATGGAGAATTTTTTTTTTGTTTGTTTCCTTTAAAAATAAAAATGAATGACATAAATGTAGAGAATGAAAATACAAAGATAGAAATGAATACTAGTTAACTAAAACAAGCAAATAGCCACAACAAGACAAGTAAGCAATATGTGTAATAATTTAAATAAAAACGTACCTCTAGCTATTGTTGATCAAGAACGCGACTTCACTCCAAGTATATGAAGATGAACACCTCGTGTAAGCCTTTTAGTCTTTTTTTTCTTGATAATTACCTTATGATGGTGAACAGGCAATTTATATAGATTAGACTAGGGACCTATACTAAAAGATTAATTAGAGTTGTATCCTACCATCAGAGAGTCTGTATCCTAATTAATTACTAAAGTAGAGTTTAACTCTTACTACTAGAGTAGTTAATCTTAATAGGATTTACTAGATAATAACACCTTAATATTAATTAAATATTAATCATGGTCCACTTAATTATCATGTAGGCCACATAAAGTCCAACATTCTGCCACTTAGCCCATATGATAAACCAAGAACTTAAATAGGTGATATTCAAATCCAAAATTTTAATATGGCCATAAGTTACTCTAGCCAAATTCCCAATCAATTAAAGATTCACATAGCATGAATCATGGCAGTAGCATTCTAATCCGAATATTCCTTTCCATGTATTGTAATGCATGATCATCTCTAAAAGAGCACTTTATGAGATAATACTTTATGAATTTTCTATAATCATTCAAGGTCCACTTGCCATGTAATCTTTATCTGCACAAATTGAAACATGTCCATAAACTCTAAGAATGTGAAATTAACACAATCAAAGAAGCCAAAATACATGTTGACAAAATTTAATTAGCCTCATATGATCCACATGAATTTTAAATTATTTTATAGATAATGCTTCGGTTATGGGATCGACTATTATTAAATTTGTACTTATGTATTGGATATCCACTTCTTGCTTCTTTTTAGAGTCTCCAACAACAAGCTACTTCATATCTATTTGCTTGCTACGACTCACATTTTTATCATTCTAAGAAAAGTATACAGCATAAAAGTTATTATAATAGATCTTTAATGGCTTTGTTGACAACTCTCAAACTAGAGATAAAATATCTCAATCTTATTGGCTATGATATTACTTTAAAACATAATTCCTTTGGCAACTTTTATAGTCCAAGGCTAGAATTACTCTAATATTTGCCAAGTACTTTTACTATAAACTTTATATCAGGTTTCGTATAAACCTGATCATATTTAAGGTTCACAATCTTATACACATATTTAATGCTTTTCATATGTTTTTTTTCTAAATTATTTAGAGATATTGGCTCAAATTGAAATATCCTCTTTACATTTATGTCTTTGTAGATGAATAGCTTTGTATCCTAATTCTTCCTAAAACTATCTTGATATAGGCTTCATGAGATAGACTTAATGTCTTTTCAGACTTATCTCTACTAATCTTTATGCCTATAACATATGAAGTTTCACCTAAATTCTTAATATCAAATTTTGAGAAAGAAAAACTTTATCTCATGCAACAAAGCTGAATCACTTATTGCAAGGAGAAAATCACCAACATAAAAGAGTAAAATTATGACTTTACTCTCACTAACTTTAAGGTATAAAAAATAACCACATTTATTTGATGTTAAACTTTACATACTATTGGTGCGATGCTTGTTTTAATCTATATATTAATCTTTTAAAGAAACCTTTAGGTAGAATCATGTATATCTCTTCTCAAGATCCCTATTCAATCAAGTTGTTTTCACTACCATTTAATGTAACTCTCAATAAAAAAATGGACAACAAAAGCTATGATAATTCTTAACGAAACTTTCATTAAAAACTAGAAAGAAAATTCCTTCGTAATCTATACTTCCTTTAAGTGAAACCATTGTCCACAGGTCTAATCTCACATCGTTTAACATTACCAAATGGTAATTTAACAAGTTATGAGATTGGGTTACTAGCCATTGGTTCCATCTTTTTTATCATAACTTTATTTAAAGTGTGAAATTTTTACTATTCATGGCTAATGAAAATGAGATCCTCTTTATGTCCAATATCAAAATTAGACTTTTATCGGTACATAATTGAGTCATAGAAATAGCTAGTTTTTTACCCATTGAATCTTTCAATTCAATAATTATTTGTACATTTTGTACACCTTTAGTTAGTGAGATTAATGATTTATTATAAAGATTGTACTTGATTTGATTGTTCTCTAGTTAGTTCTGTATATATATATATATATATTTGGAGAAACAATCAAGTCATTTGCGAAAGATTAATCTAAATAAATTTATTCGTTAATATCAATCTTACGAGGAAAGTTACTCCTACTGGACCCATGATCCATAAGAAACTTAGCATTTCTAGCTTCAATAATTCTAGTTGAATATCAGAGACATTTAAAACCTTTCCCCTTTAAGCTAATTGCATAACTTATAACTGCTAACTATTTTTGGATCTAGTTTCCTTATGTTTGGGTTATAAACCTTCACTTTAACTGGATAACCCAAGTCTGTAATGTCTTAAGCTGGATTTTAACTATTCTGTAATTCTGAGAGAGTCTTAGAAACCAATTTAGTTGAAATTTTGATAAAAACATCAATAGCAGTCTTAATGCATCAATCCATAAATTTAGAGGAAGGTGTATGATTTCTAAAATTTATAATGCTTTCTTTAGCTCCTTTTAGTGGACTTGTTAGTTTGTTTTTTCCTCAATGCAACTAATTTAAGTGTCAGACTCAAGAGTTTCAAGAACTCTATCATTGTCAATTCTCCTAAATTTTTATATGGAGATGTGACACAACATTCTTATTACCAGAAAGCATGTAAATAGTTAACAAACTTGTTCTTACAATCAGGATCCAAGTTAATGATAAAAATTAAAAAAAATTCTTTGAAATTTCAACAATAGAATTTAAAAAAATTTTAAATTCAAAATTTTTTTTGCTTAAGAAAATATCCAAAACAAAAGATAAAACCCTTTTTAAGGTTAAAAACAAGTCTTGATTTCAAAAATGATTCTAATAGTCATTAGTGATTTTTGTAACAAATGTTCCTCCCATTTTTCTTTTGGTTGTCTTGACTTTATTAAGCTTTAAAATGGTTATAGAAATATCATTCATTGAACGTAAGTCCAACCACTATCTATTATTAAGAACATCACTAAAAGAGATTCATACAAAATGAGTTTACTTTTATTTTTGAGTTTCTTTTATACTTTAGACAATCTTTCTTTATGTGTCTATTTAAAACAAAATAAAGGATTTGATGCCATTTTCTTTATTGGCATTTTTCCTTTTTCACCTTTATAATACATTTACCTGTTTATCACTTTTTACCTTGAGTCATTAGGCTAACTGAATCTAATTTCTCGTTCTTTAATTTTTTTTCCTTTTGAACACATATAACTTAGAGTTAATTGATAGACCATTCTCTTTATTGTGTTTCATATGATCATACTCATAAGAAGAAAGTTGAATATGAAAGTAATAAAAAATTTACTCGAAAAAACTCAATTCTGAATATTTAAGTTGAGCCACAATATCTCTCAAATCCCATAATGTACTCATGCATAATTTTAGAATTGTTGCAATTTATTCCTAAAAGCTTCCTTATCAGGTGAAAGCCAAAACCTTATCAGATTTAACAATCTGGTTTTTAGTGACTTTACAATAATCCTTGACCTTATAACAGTTAGGATGAATTCGAAATTGATTGATAGATTGGATGCACATCATCGTTAAACTATTAGATTGCTCCCACTATACACCAAAATCTATTTTCCTCTTGCGTACTTTATTCGTTGAGAATAAGTTATCCATTGAAACGTTAAGTTAAGGTCTTTATACCAAAAAAATAACTTAATTTACTCTTTTATTAGAGTAATTTTTCATCATTGAATAGCATTTCATTATAGCAATTTATTAATCATAATAGTAGAAATTACTGCAAAATGCAAGGAACTATACTTTAATTGAATAAAATACTTTATATTCAAATGTAAATCCAAACCTTTCTGTTGGTAGAAGTGCATCATGCATATGAATTTACATAACTTTAATGAAAAATAATAACTTTAAAATAACAAAATTAAGTAATCCATACCTATAGGCCTAGGAAAATTTAGCTTTAATGTTATATTGTTTTATCTTTTAACCATTATACAAAATTAATTATTTCTCTGTGGGGCCAAATAACTAATTTCATTGTCTAACACTTTATGGATGTCATTTTTCTTTATATATTTTTAAATAACTACTATTTTATATAAATCAATTAACTAAAGATGCTATGACTACTTTTAAGTTAATGATTTAGAACTTAATAATAACATCAGACATATATGAATAAAACTTATTGCATATGACAAATAATACTTTACCAATGCCATTTTCTTGTGTAATTATTTAAAAAAAACTTTATTTTAAATAACTACTAATTGTCATCTAAATCAACCAACTTAAGATACTGTGGCTACTCTTAAGCTAGTGATTTAGAACTTTAATAATGACATCCTTAATATATGCAGAACTCTTTATTGCATATTAATAATTACAGTAGAATTATAATAATAAATCATATTAACTTATTGCAATTATAGCATAAATAATTACGTATTAATGTCATCCTCCATATGTAGTTATTTAAAGAAAACTTTATTTTAATAACTATTAATTTAACTAAATCAATAAACTTAAGATGCTATGGCTATTCCAAGCAATTGATTTGGATTATTTATAATAATATAATATATGTATACCATAAATAATTGTATATATAATTTAATAACTCAAATATATACTAAATAAATTCAATGCATAAAAATTTATTGATGTTTACTATATGTAGTTATTTACAAAAAAAATTTCTTATTTTAAATAATTACCAATTTATCTAAATCATGTAACTTAAAATACTTTGGCTAATACCAAGCCAGTGATTTAGATCCTTAATAATGACATTGAATATTTATGCAGTAAAAATTTATATATACTATAATGAAATTTCTAATTATCATGCTATAATTGATTAAAAAATCATGACATAATATATGTCTTGCTTCTTAAGTCACATAAAAATATGCACAAATCAAAATGTATTTATTTCATGACATATAGATGTGCACATTTATATTATAATTATAACAAAAAATTTTATTATACATATATGTACTTAACTTTTAGGTTGAGAATACGAATTTTTGGACATTACTAAGGGAGAGTACATATTGCCAAAATATTTCTAACTTGCTAAAATATTTTGTCATGAAATAAAATTATAGACTATTTATGCATAAATATATTTCATTATTTAATTAAAACAATTGTTAGATAATAAATATTTTACATGACTTAAAAAATCCAAAAAAATCACTAAAAAATAAAAAATCATAAAATATTTGAGTCTGAAAAAGCAGGAACCAAAAAGGCCCCAGGACGGTGGTGCGTGCACCACACGCGCCACTTGTGCATGTGGGCTTCGACTGGGACTTTGTCCCAGCCTTTCTCCTTCCTTTAATGGATTTTTCTAACCTATTCGGGTCTATTACTTGTTTTGGATAGTTTTTCTCATGTTTTTTAACCTTATTTGATGCAATTAACACCATAAAAACGTAATTTAGCATGAAATCAACATAGGCCATGCATCAATTCTTTATAAAATCATGAAAATCATTATCAAAAAATCAAAATTTTATGATTTTCACAAGAACTGATTTTAATATATTACAAACTTTCTCGTTTTAATTTTCTTTTCTTTAATCATAGTACACAATAACATAGATGATTAATCTATTAAAACACTTTATCAATCTTGGTTTTTCATGAATTAATCAAGAATTTCATTAATTTTTAATACACAATATATAAGCAAATTTGTGGTACATACATAAAATATGTTTCAATATACAAATAAAAATTACGAAATGAATCATAGCGTGTTAAAAATTTAGTTTCATGCTTTTAGTATATTTATTATAACTCATTTTTCCTTAATACGAATTATTTAATTATTTATGCATGAACAATATATGCATAAAAAAATTTGTTTTTAATGAATCTCAATGGATGATTTGAAGAACAAGGTTAGAAAGCCTAGCTCTGATGCCATATGTAATAATTTAAATAAAAACGTACCTATAGCCATTGTTGATCAAAAATGCGACTTCGCTTCAAGTACACGAAGACGAACACCCTATATAAGCATTATGGTCTATTTCTTTTTCTTGATAATTATCTTATGATGGTGCACATACAATTTATACAGATTAGACTAGGGACCTATATTAAAAGACTAATTAGAGTTGTATCATACCATCAAAGAGTCTATATTCTAATTATTTACTAAAGTATAGTTTAGCTCTTACCATTAGATTAGTTAATCTTAATAGGATTTACTATATAATATTACCTTAATATTAATTAAATATTAATCTCGGTTCACTTAATTATTATGTAGGCTCCAACAATATGCTCATAAATATACGCATAAAAGAGCTATTAGACAAGCTTAAAGATGGCTTCTTGAACTCAAAGTTCAGCTCATCATATCACTTGGAGTAAAACCCCGTGATCTTCTAGCTTAATGCCATGATTAACTCAAAAAAGCAAAGCGAACAACTATAACAAACAAGTAATCCAAATACTTATGAATAAACTTAAAAAAGAACTTGTAGGCTAGCTTAAGACGGCTTCTTGAACTCTAAGTTAAGCTCATCTATTCACTTGGAGCCAAAGACTCCAAGATCATCAAGCTTTATACTAAACCAAGCTTATAAAAACAAAATAGATAGCTCAACAAATAAAAACAAAAATGATAATAAATGTACATAACTATAAAGAATAAAAATAAAGATGATAATAAATGTACATAAATATAAAGAAATGAAGATGAAGATGGTAGTCTGATAAAAAGATGAAAACTTGAAATTAAAATGAAGATAACCAGCAAAGTATTAAAAGAAACTAAGGTGAAGGACATCTTAAACTGAAAAACCTTTAATTCCGGTGTTATTTGGAAGAAAGGAAAGGAAATAAAAAATCTATCTAAAAGTGTGGGAGAACAAAAGTGAAAAAAAAAAAAAATGAAGAATGTAGGTGGAAGTGAGGGAAAATGGTAAGCTATCTATCCAAGTACTTGTGACTGTTATTGAGAAATGAAAAGAGCATGAGAGTGAAAGAAAAAGTGCTTTTAAAAAAAAAAAAGGAAGAGTTCTGGAAATGAGGGAATCGGTGATCATGTAGAGGGGGAAAGGAGATATTTTTTTAACTTTTCCATACCTCCCTCTTACATGGCCAAAAGGCATCATCATATTGAAGTAGCTCTTGTTAGCTACCTTCCTTATTTTTTTTGGACCAAGAAGGCCATACCGGGCTTTTCTTCTCTTTTTGTTGCCAATGTGGTCCTAAATACCACCTAGTTTTTTGGGTTAATTTCATGGAATTAAGATGCATTTTGTTTATTTTCATTTTAAATATATTAATTGTTAATTGTCTGTTTTATAGTTTTTTAGGTCCGAAAATGCAAAAGAGTTTGACGTGCAATGAAACGGCAAAGAAAGGAAAAGAAGGCAGCAACCCTGGCATCGTAGTACCAAAAGTTAGCGTTGCAGCACCAAGCAACCACTAGGTAGGAATCTGGCAATGCAGCACCAAGCAACTAGTAACCTTGGCGCCAGAAAGTACTGCAACAGCTTTAATAGCCCTTGCATTGTGGCACTAGAATTTGGAGCTGTAGTGGCAGCAAAGCTGTAATAGCCAAAGCGAGGGTTGTGGCCTTTTTTTTTTTTCTTTAACCTCAAGCACTTCTAAATTGTTCAATGTCCATCTGCATTACAACTAGTTTGCAGGCGATAAGGGAAAGGTACGTCTATCAGGAGTCAAGGGTCATATATGGTTTATTCAAGGCTCGAACAAAATCAGGTATCTGTAACCCTCATTCACATTTGTATTCCTTGGTGTTCTTTTCTTTATATATTATGTGAAGTTAACCTTTTCACTGATATGTTAAAAAAATAGTGTACTTTACAACGCAGATTTTATGAATATCTCATTCCCACCTAAAGATAAACATCAATTACTCCACCCTTTCATGTTTGGTTTTATCCTCTCCTTTAAATTTAGAAATTCTCGATTCTTTTCTCTTTCAATCATAGAAGGTATAGCCAACATATTTATCTAGATTTGTAGTTGCCTGACTTCCAAACAAACTGATGATATCATCTTTATTGAACTCATCAGTGTTGTTACTGAAGAACAAAGTCAATTTTGAAAGTTAATTTTTTGGCCAAAACCTTCTCGTATTTTTGCAGCACATCTTGCATCATTTCAATCTCACTCCGATTCGTCTTGGTAAATAGTAAGCTATTATTCACGAGGAGTAAGTGTGTGATTTTGGGTCCAGATCTGCTACCTCTAACTCCTATCAACAAGCCATTCGTCTGTGCTTTAGCTAGTAACATTAAGAGGCAGGCCAAACTGCATTGCCTTGGTGAAGCCCTTTCTCTTGATGAAGCTTGTTAGTCACAGAACCATTTACAATAATCTAATAGGAGATAGTAAAAACATATTTCATAATGATAGAGGCCCAACGGTCATGAAAGCCTAATTCTGCCATTACCGCCCTAAGGAAATCAGATTCTACCCTATCATATGCTTTATTCATGTGTAATTTAAGTGCAAAGAAACTTTCTTTTCCTATTCATTTTGACTTCATGGAATGCAAAAGTCACTGGCCACAAGGATTTTATTAATAATTAAACTACGCAGGACAAAAGCACTCTGAGGATCACTAATGCAATAAGGTAGGACACTCTAGGCTTTTTCGCTAACACTTTTGTAATGATTTTATAGATGACATTATAGAGGCTAATTGAGCGTAATTAGGTGATTGAGTTCGGATTTTTTTTTTTTAATTTTAGGAATAAGCCCTATAGAAGTATAGTTAACAATGGAAATATCAACCTGCCCATTCAAGACATCAAGACAAAAATTAACAATATCATGTTAGATATCAATAATGTTTAAGGGTGTATAAATATGAAATATGTATACATATATAAAGATCATTATACGATATACTAGGTTGTTGTATATAGATACACAGTATATAAGTACAATACACGATTGATATTTATGTTAAATGAGAAATTGATCTTATTGTGTCCACTTGAAAAGGAAAGGTGTATAGATACGAAATACATGTACATATATGAAGATTGTTGTATGGTATAAAAAGGTTGTTGTACATAGGTAAATGGTGTATGATTACAACACACAATTGCTATCTATGTTGAACAAGAAATTGATCACATTGTGTTCACTTAAAGAGGAAAAAAATTGGTTGGTGTTGATAAGTAATTTGTAATTTGCATTAATAGTATAGTGATGTATTTTGTGCTTTATATAAGCATGGTTTCAATATGGGGTACAACCCTATAAGGCATTCAAGCTCTTGTGTGGGGACTAAAGCATACATGAGCTTGGAAAACTACATACAAACATGCCAAGTTGAGCCAGGTCAGGTCTGTTTGGGTGGGCTTGGGATTGGGCTTGAGTTTGGATTAAAAGATCGAGTAGATCTTATTTTTTTGGAGCTTAAACCGTTTTAATTTATTTTAAGCCCAACTCGAGACCAATTATTTTATCTGATTAAAACATATCTTATATTTTTTTATTTTTTGTCTAAATTTTCTCCTATACAATTTTAAACTAAAATTGTTTATCTTATCCGAATAGTCGTGACTATTCATTTTGAACATTAGTTTGAAATAGTTTGCAAATAGAAATTTTTTTTTTTACTATTTTAGGAGTTGGTTCGATAATTGTCATTTTATCTGAAATTCTTCCTTTGGTTTTCCCGCTATGTCAGGATTGATAATGCTTTCAATCCGTGACGTGACTGAGAAGGCTTGGGAGATGAATTGTGCAAAAACTATCAAGCACTCGCAAGGTAAGCAATAATTGTCTTAAGAGGTTTCAACCTCAACTCATTTGATTGTCTAATTTTGGTATTCCTAATTAGTAATTTTGTTTCATACTTATATTTTATTTTGTTATATTTTTCATATAATGCAGTATCGTATTAATATTGATATTTTTTGGTTCCAATTATTGCTTTATCTGTTACAATGCCATCTGCATAGGGTGCAACAATCTTAAGACAATTAGTTATATATTTTAATATACAATTTATATATTTCGTCGTTATTGTTGTGTTTATTGATATTATTTTTTATTTTATCAATATTTTATTTTGTTATTCGTTGTACATCGGATTTGTGGATTTGCTCTTTTATAGTCATTGTTTCCATTATGTATGTTTCATCTATATAATTTTAAAGCTATTGTTTTACAATCACTGTTTCATTTACATAATTTATTTTGATGCTTAAAGTCTATATATTTCTTGAATGCCCAATAATCAACATCTCCATTGCTACATAGTTTTACAATTTTGATAATACTAAAATAATTTATTTTTCTAATATTAACTTTACATTTTACATGTAGAGATTATTGGTTTCTTTTATATACTATTTGTATGTATTTGCTTAGTAGATTTTCTCGCCTACTGTTTGATAATCAAATTGCTGCTTTATTGGTTTTCCACTTTATTCATTACCCAAATTAGTACTTATAGTTTGATTTAATAATCATTATCTATTTAAAATAGTTTTATATATTTATTATATTCTTTTTATTACTTATCCATTTGAGTTAAATCAATTTTGATTTTAATTTTCTGTTCATATAAATATATATTGTTTTGCTCATTCTTGAATGTTGTTTCGCTATTAGTTAGTGATTAAAGATTTAAATCAGGGTTAGAATTTTAATATTTTATATTGCTAATCAAAGTTGATATGAAATTGTAGTATCTGATTTTTATTTGGTTAATTTTTTATAGTTGGTATAAAAGATATATTTTTTAATATATGTATAGATTAGTATTGTTTCCACTTGTTTTTTCAACAAGTTTTGAATTGAAACATAGTTGATCCTGCTATTTTGAATAATAATTGACAAGACTTTCTACTGATGATGTGAAGGGCTTGTAACGCAATTACCTCCACATGCTATATATGGTGAGAATCAGTGAAGTTTAATAGGGTTGGCTTTAAATGGTAGTAGCAAAATATGTTGTTTTATTTAACCACTCTGAATCTGGCCATGTTTTTACAAGATGAGGCCTTTTTTTCAAAAAAGGATAAACAGATACTGCCGTAGTTGCCTCAGTGGATTCATGGAAATACTTAGATTTTCTATGCAAAAATTATATCTTCCATGGACTGGGTAACACGTTATACAATCTATAGTACGATGAGGACAGCAAAAGAACTATGAGAGACCTTAGATAGGAAGCATAGAACCAACAATGTTGGCACGAAAAAATTTGTGGTTGGTCATTTTTGGACTTTAAGTTTGTGGATTCAAACACCATGACTAGTCAAGTTTAAGACTTTTAGCTAATCCTCCATGAAATTGCTTCTGAAGATGGTTCTTAGCATGTCATTTCAAGTGGCTGCTTTGATAGAGAAATTACCACCTTCATGGAAGGATTTTAGGAATTGTCTCAAGCATAAGAGAAAAAAAGATGAATTTAGAGGACTTTTTTATTTGATTAAGAATCAAGGAGGATAACCATGGTTTAGAAATTAAGGGTGATATTCAAACTATGTGTGACAAAGCAAACGTTATGGAATACTTGCACAAGTACAAATATTGTTGTTTCCAGTTCTTCCCAAGGCAATAAAAGAGCTGATGTCATGATGTTCATCGATACTTGTTTTGTGTGCAAAAATCCCAGAAACCATGTTAGAGACTATTGTTAAAACAAGAAAAAGAATAAAAAAGCTCAAGCTATCTTATTTAATGACAATAAGATTGAGCTTGCTATTTTTGTGACTGAAGTGAACACTATGGAAAACCCGAAGACATAGTGGGTTGATAATGGTGTTGCTTGTAACGTCTATTCATGATAACAAGAGTCTCTCTTGAGTATTAAAAAGCTACTTTTGATGAGCAACTATTTATGTAAGAATCTTTAGTATATAAGACACAAGGCCATTGGTAAGTGCTGCTCGAAATGACATCTAGGAAAGAATAAACTTTAAACAATGTGATTCATGCTCTAGAAAATCGTAAGAATTTGGTATCTAGCTCTCTGTTGAGCAAGAATAGACTTAGATTGGTCTTTGAGTCTAAAAAAATTGTACTCACCAAAAGTGGCATGTTTGCAGGCAGAGGCTATTTGTATGATGGGCTTTTCAAGCTTAATGTAATGGCTATTGAAATGATGAAATATGACATAAAAAAAATGAGTTCTTTTGCTTATTTGCTTGAGTCTTCTAATCTATGGCATGGTAGATTATTTTACATAAACTATAAGATGTTGCAAAGGATTAGTAATTTGGATTTGTTTTCGAAAATTTAGATTGACAAAAATTACAAGTTTGAAACTTGCCTAGAATCCAAATTTACTAAAACTCTTTTATATTCGATGTAATGACAAAGTAAACCTTTAGATTTAATTCATACTAATACTTGTGATTTAATGTTTATGCAAACTAGATGTAGTAAAAGTATTTTATTACTTTTATTAATGGTTGCATAAGATACTGTTACTTTTATTTGCTACGAAGCAAAACTTTTTAAAAGTGAGCTTGAAAATTAACTAAACAAAAAGATTATGGAAAAAAGAACTAATAGAGATGGTGAATATGATTCATTGTTTAATAGAACATGGAATAATCCATCAAACCACCACTCATTATTTGGCTCAATAAAATTGTACTATAGAATGCAAGAACCAAACATTGAAAGATATGATGAATGCTTTGCTGATAAGTTCAGGATTACTTCAGACCTTGTGAGGGGAGCTATTAATAGCCAATTATATTTTAAATAAAATATTCCAGAAGAAATCGAAAAAGGCACCATATAAATTATGGAAACGTTAAACGATGTCCTACAAATACATGAAAGTGTGGTGGTGTCTTGCAAATGTTGTTTTTCCTCCTCTTAAAAACATCAAAATTGGACTTAAGACTGTGGATTGCGTATTCATTATATATGTAAACAATAGTGCAGCTTATCATTTTCTTGTGTGTAAGTTAGACATTCTTGAGATTCATGTCAATACGATAATTGAGTAGACAAATGCTTCATTCTTTGAAGATATATTTCCATACAAGGAAACACAAGAAACTAAAACTACTTAGAGTGCTCATGATCCTTGAGTTGTGATCCACAAATGGATGAAGAGGAAAATATCAAACCCCAAAAGAGTAAACGGGCTATACCAATTATTTTTAGTCAGGATTTTTTGACTTATCTATTAGAAAATGAACCTTAAACTTTCAAGGAGGCTATGTCATCTCTAGAAGCACCATTCTGGAAAGAGGCTGTTAACAATGAAATAAAATCCATCATGCAAAATCATACGCGGGAACTAGTGTATCTTCCTCATGAGAATAAGCCTTTGCGATTCAAATCAATATTGAAAAGGAAGATAAAGGTAGATGGATCTATAGATAAATATAAAGCCGACTTGTTATAAAAGGATACAAGCAAAATAAAAGGTTTGATTATTTTGATATGTATTCACCAGTTACGAGAATAATATCCATTCGAGTGTTGATAGCTATAATAACTCTTCATAATCTCGAGATACATTGAATGGATGTTAAGGCAACTTTCTTAAATGGAGATTTAAGGGAAGAAATCTGTATGGAACCTAAAGAGTTTGTAATTTTGGGTTAGAAAAAGAAGGCGTGTAGGCTTATTAAATCATCATATGGTTTAGAACAAGCACCAAAACAGTGGCATCAAAAGTTTGACAATACAACATTGTCAAATGGGTTTCACATTAATAAATGAGATAAACATGTATACATAAAAAATATGAATAAGGAATATGTCATTGTTTGTCTGTACATAGATGATATATTGATCTTAGGCAGTAATGATGAGACATTAGAGCTACCAAAGCATGGTTAACCATTAGTTTGATATAAAAGATATGAGAGCAATGGATGCGATTTTAGGAATTCAAATTTCTAAATCACAAGATGGCTTGGTATTGACTCAGGATCATTACGTGAATAAGATCTTTGAAAGGTTCAACAAGAATGATACCAACATAGCCAAAACACTTGCAAATGTAAATTGACATCTGAGTTAGAATACTCATAATATCTTAAATAGAATATTCGCATATAATTGATAGCTTAGTGTATCTTATGAGCTGTACAAGACTTGACTTAGCTTACATTGTAAGCATTGAGTAAATTTACAAGTAATCCCGAAAATGATCACTAGAAGGTTATTATAAGGGTACTCGGATATCTAAGATACACCTTGAATTATAGATTGAACTATACGAGATATCCAGTTGTACTTGAAGGAGATAGCAATGTAAATTGGATATCCGATACTAAAGATTCAAATCCACTAGCATATTTAACTTTACTGTTAGAGGAGCTATAGTATCTTGGAAATCTTCTAAATAAACGTGTACTGTCAGATCCACAATAGAATCTAAGTTTATAGCTTTAAATAAAGCAAGAGAAGAAGTAAAATGGCTTCAGAATATTTTAGAAGATATTTTATATTAATTAAAACATGTGCCTACAATAGGTATACATTGCGATAGCTAATATGTAATTAGCAGGGCACAAAGTACTTTGTATAATGGTAAATCTTGACACATTTATTGAAGACATAATAGTGTAAGACAATTGCTCATAAATAGGATTATCTTTATTAATCATGTGAAATTAAGGGATAAGATTGAGAATACGCTAGCGTAGATTTAACAAGAAAGCAAGTCTATGAATTATTATAGATATTAATTTTATCCTAGCCCCCTTTAAGGATTTCTTCTAACTACTAAACCTACCTACGGAGGTTCAAAAGAATCAAAACCTTATGAGATTCCCATAAAAGTCATAGTAATAGAAAGAGAATAAAATTGGACGAAATCGAACCAAGTCAAACTTGATCAAACTTGGGTAAAAAAGTCAAATGAGGTTAATTAATTCCAAATTGATTGAAAAAGTAAAAAATAGGATGAAATTAAAATTGGTCAAAATCAAAAACTCAATAAAATGTGAGATAAAGTCAACTCTTAATTTTTTATCAAATTTTTTTCATAAAATTTTCAATTAAACTTTTACATTTAAAATTAAATGCTTGCACATGGAATTTTAATTAAGTTTGTAACATATAAAATTTTCAAATATATCTATGAATATAAATTTAGCTCAAACCTTTTCTAATTAAACTTTTGCATGTAAAATTTAAATTTAAATTTCATATGTCAAATTTTTAATTAAACTTTTCAACTATAGAATTTATAATTAAATTTTCATATATGAAATTTCCAACTAAATTCTTCACATATGAATTTTTAAATTGAAATTTTACATGAGATTATATATATATATATATATATATATATATATATATTTTTAAGCTTGTAGAATTAAATGTAGAATTTCCAACGAAGAGTTTATATGTAGGATTTACAAGTGCTTTTTTTAATCAAATTAAAATAAAAATTGACTTTTTGATTCATCATCCGACCAATTAAAATTAAGATTTCATATTCCAACATGTTGTCAACTATTAGATTAACTTTTGAGTAGTCAAATGCATTGTGACAACATATATCTTACCAATAAAAATTTAATTGAATATTTAAACACATTTTTGACCATTAGATCAAGATTTAACTTTTCCAACACAACTTTCAACCCTTAGATTTAATTTGACTTTTCAAAGCCTATATGCATAAAATAATATTTTGCATGCCTCACTTGATTGCCGAGGATAAGAAAGACACATATTAATAGGTCCAAAATATCACGGATATTATTAGACGAGGAAATTACATGCATTTAATTTTTGTAAACTTAATTTAAGGAAAAAGTATGAAATAATAATAATAATAATAATAATACTAGCAGTAATAATAATAATATAATCATATAAAAGTAAATATATATATATATATATACACACACACATAGGACATTCGTCTAGCCTTGGCCGACTCCCCCACTTTGCCTGTTCTCCCTTATATTTTTTGGAGAAACAAGTTTTTATGGGGGGTTGAAAAAATTTGTAAGAAAAGTTTGAACGAAAAAGAGAAAGAAAAAGGGAAATAAAAGAGAGAAAAAGAAAGATTAAACAGTGCTAAGATTAAAGATAGCTATGGAGAATTTTTTAGAAGGTAGATTTTTACCAATTTTTCCTCTTCGTCTTCTTCATTTTCTTGATTTTCATATAAATTCTTTTAATTTACTTTACAAGCAATTTATATTTGTTTGAAAGCTTGATTAACCTAAGTCATCCAATTAGGTGATTGGTCTTGAGCTTTAAGGTTTCTAGCCCTTTAATGGCCAAGCAAAGAGCATAAATTTCTTCCGCGTAATTTATGAGCAATTAAAAAACTTTGATAATTTTATGTCATTAACTTAGGTGATAGCTTGAGCTTAATAGTTTTCTAACTATTTTGGTGACCAAACAAGAGCTAAAATTCCATTCTTTTAAGTTCTTTTTAGTTTATTTAATTTAAAGGCAACACTAAGGCTTGGAGATTATAAGTTTAATCTTAGGTGATAGCTTGAACTAAAGATTTTCTAACCTTTTTTTCGTGGTCAAGCAAAAGTAAAGAAAAAAAAGAAAATGTTGTCGCGTAGTTTATTTATTTTATTGCAATTTAAATTTATACAATTTATTTGCTTGCAATTTACATTTATGCAATTTATTTTCTTGTAATTTAAATTTATGCACTTTACTTTTGTTCCGAGTTAATTTATGCATTTTATTTTATTATATATATATATATATATATATATATATATATGCATAGTTACTAATACGTACTTGATTTTGTGTTGGCGTTAAACATGTTCTATATATGTATATATAGATATGTCTATACATATATATACACATATTGATACTAACACAAGCATTATTGTATGTTGTTGTTATACTACTTTATAATTACACATTTTCTTTTCATTTAAATTAAATTACTTAATTTAATTTAATTTAATTATTTTAATTAGTTTTGGCCACCTCAACCCTTAGATGACCTCGCATATGCGTCCATCTTAATAGACTTAAGACACCTAATTAGTCTAGTTTAGACTAAAATTAATATAAAAAAAAGGGAAAGAAAGAAAAGTTTGGTCGAACGGCATCAAAAAAATTTCATGGGTTTTGCTTTGCCTTTTTTTCCCGATTCCTTCCAACATAAAAGATCTTCATCAGTTTGGAAAAAAATTCTAGAGAAGGAACAAGGTTTTCGAATTAATCCTAAGCTTCACAATAGTTTGACCTTCATCAATTTCACCTTCCTTTACTTTTTGAGAGCTTCACAATAGTTTGAGCTTTTGGTACAAATACCAATTATGGAAACCATACTTTGAAGCAATGATCCAATTTCCATAATTTTCTTTATTGGTTTAGCTTAAATTCATGTGAATTTCATATGATTTTGTTGTCATTAAGTTTGGTTGTGGATCTTATATTGAATATAACCCTAAGGTCATGCAAATGCGTTTCATAATATAAAGCTTGTATACATGGCCATGGATAATGTTGACTTAAACATGAAAACATGTTCTCCGCCGAATACAATAAGGGATCTTTTTTTTTTTTTTTATGATTTTCCCTTTCATTTTTAAAGCCATTAGGTTTTGTTTTTGGTATTAACTAAACCTGTAAGGATTAAATTAGAACTTTTCCAAAATTTTCAAACCCATTTAAGGCTGTTTTAGTGGTTGTCGAAAAGTCTAGGGACCAATTTGCAAATTTTTCAAATTTTATTCCATGCATTGGGCCACTCCTTGCTTTGCCAAATCCACAAGGGTCCTTTAGCAATTACCCCATAATTTTCTAACTTGTTTAGTGACATTCGATCCATATTCAAGTCGCGTGGGGTGTCAGTTTGCAATTTTTGAAAGTCTAGGGCCCTTTTAACAAACCTTATCATACTAGGGCTATTCAAGTTATTTTATAAGCATAACATCACCCCTCAAGGTAATTTCGTCACTTAGGTGTATTTTATGCAATTTTGAGTAATGTACGTCCATTTTGCAATTTTTGAAAGTCTAAGCGCTTTTTAGCAATTTTCACCACGTTAGGGTCACTTAAGTTATTTTTAAGCTTAGAATTACTCATCTAGGGTAATTGTGTCAATTCCACCCAATTCGTGTCATAGGCTCAGATTTGTACCTTTCGTTGAGACCAAATCCTAGTTTAGGATTTGTACTTTTCATCATAACCGAGTTTATAATGTTTCTATTTGTATCTTCTATCGAGATCGAGCTTTAATTTATTTTAAGTTTTTTTTTTGGAGTAACTTAATGCGTAAATTAGAGAATCTAAATTTTAATTGAAGATGGACAAGAAAATAGAATGTAAAAGAAAAAAATTGATTGAATTAGAAATTAGTAAATCTGAACACTTTAATATTTTTTTTTGAAGAAGATGAAACTTAATTTGAACATGTAAAATAAAAATTTATCATATTTTCTTTCATAATTTCTGTCCTAAAAACATAAAACAAAAAAAAAAAAACATTTTGAAAATTTTTATAAAGATTGGATTTAAGTAAAAACAATTGAAAACAGGTGATAATTTCTTTCACATTTAAAATTCCAATATAGTTCTCTTATAAATTTTTTTCAAGTATATTTGAAACTAATTAAAAGAAAATAATGAACAAGATTTTAGCCTCTATTTTATACGGACAATATTTGGTTATATTGAATTGCATGACTTACACATTTATATTTTATAACAATAAATATAAGTTAGATGAAAGTTTTATTTTTTATAAATATATAAATATATATTTTTAGATTATTACAATTAACAATAATGAATTAAGTTTTATTGAGAAAAAATATTCAATCTTTAAAAACTATATAAAAACCTCCATTTATTTAAGATGAAGTACCATTAAATTGATATGCATTATATATATTTTTATAAGTGATGATCAGTTTTTAGAATATGTAGGATCATTAAATTGATATGAAATGTGCTTATAAATTAATTTTTCTAATTTAGCGACTAGAAAAACTGGTTTCAAACTTTATAACTTTTCAATGATTAATTGATTATGTATCTTAATGCACAAATTTTTCTTATATCATTTTCTAAATATTAAGTAATTGAGCTATTACATTGGTTGCTAAAATATATAAAAATTAGGTTTCATTTGGTTTATACTTTTCTTATAAAAATAATAGAAAACCAAAGATAAATACTACGAAAGCATAAAATAAATGGAATAATTAAATTTTAATTAGTTATTGTATATTTGTCTTATCTATAAAAATAATGACATAATTTTATTTAATTTTAATGATTTTTATGAAAATAATATTTTTAGATATTTAATGTTATTCTACTTTAAAATCTTAAATAATTAGGAATTAATCAAATCATGATTAAAAATTTATTACGTTTATGATTATAATTATGACGCTGCATTATAATGCAAAAAATATTAGTTATGTATAAAAGTTGTTCAATTCAACAAGGAGGCTAATGTAGGATGAAAGAAAAGCATGAAAATGAGAACACTCCCATCATCTTATGATGTATGTACAAAGCTGAATTGGTATTTACTACCAAGCAGGTGTAAATTAATTTTATACTCCAAATTTTAGCATGTTCATTGTTCTACATGCTCGGGGATATGATATTTTATGAACCATTAACACACATAAGACTTTCTATCATTCGGTCTTTCTTTATCATAAACTAACAAGGAAATTAGAAGCAATTTTTGAGTGATATAAATTACATCCTTTTTATATGTGTGCTGTTCTTAAAAAATTTTATTACACTTGGAAAAGGATTACATTACAAATAGGTTTTTGCTAAATTTTGAAAAGTAGAACATTGATACAATAATCAAGGATCACTTTAGTTCATCCTGGATTATTTATTACAAGTTCATTATAGAAACAAGTAAGTTATAATCTAGGAATTCAGGGTGACTTATCGAGTATACTTATGCCTATCAATTATCAACTATTAGCAGAGAATACAAGTAGGACGAATACAATGCTATATTAGTGCTTGCACACAAAAGAAATTTTCTCAGGCCCTAAGGATCGGTTGCAGTCTCTAGAAACTAACAAAGAAATAAAATTTAAGCAAAAACTAGGCAAGAGACAGAAAATTTATGACAATAAATTATTTGTTATTATATAGGATTAGCTAAAAATTAATAGTTCAGTTAAGAATTAATTAACTAAATGAGGTTGGTTTTTGTTGTGAATATGGTAAGCGTAAATAATATTGTGAGAGAAGTAAAAAATAAGTAGTAAAGTCAGAAAAAGGAGAACAATAAGGCCTTCCAGATGTAACCCCATCCATCCTCATCATTTAACCGAAAGACAAGGCTCCCCCTGTTACCTACTCAATTCTCCAAAAATCTCAATGCAATGAGATGTTGCAATCCTCGAAAAGGAGAACTTTAATTTACGTTCTCATTAGTGCCTTAGACCGCAAAACTTTCCACAAATAGTTGACTTTTTAACGAAAATGTTCAACATCATTACCACCAACACCATCATCCTTTATTTTTCATCTGTAAAGAATGCAAAATTTTATCTGCCTCAACTCCAAATGCTTTTATTGCAATAAAAGACTTCTCGCAAAGTTAATTGGTCAGCAATTCAATGATGAACTTAAATAAAGTAATAACATTAAAAACAATTTCACTTCTCAAAAAAATGTTTTTGTGCAATAAAAAGCATTGTCTATCAAAGTTAACCGCCACCAATTCAATGCTAGCTTGCTTAAAAACCTAAATAAAATAATAACATTACAATAAATTATGCACTATATATTTTAAATAAAAAACCCAACCACACATCTAACATCACCTACCCACGTAATTGAGTGTGCTGAGTCTAGTATATGTAAGAGCTAATCAATTTGGCTTGACCATATAAGACCATAGCAAGTGTAATGTAAATTTTACATTGATATAAATTAGCATGATTGGCGATTTAGACATCTCTTTTATTTCAAAATGATTTAATTAAAGAAGTATCAAACTGTCCTGATTATACATGGCCAAAATAACAGGCTTATTTTTATCTAAACCAACATCTTGAAATTTCCAATCCATTGCTAAGCTGAGATAATTCAATTGAAAATACCCCACTACCCACAATTAAAAATATATAGGCATCTCTTTTCCGAGTAAACTTGAGGTGCTAAGCTGAGCTGACTCAATCATATGATACTAATTTGCTGCAAAATTTTCATCTTGAATAAAGAAATGAATGGACAATGAAATTAAATCCCAAAAGTTAATGAATAAAAAGAAAATATTCCACATAGGTACAACTATTTTCGAACAAGCTAAAAGGAAAGGCATCTAAGCATGCTACTGCTCTAAGGCATCCAAATTCTCCACTTGAACATTTAGTACTTGAAGGGAACTGAGCATTTAACGGACCATTAGGTAAGGCTATGGAACCTAGTTGTGAAAACTCAAAATTTAGGAAAATAAATTCGTTGTCTGATGGCAGGCTAACTTTCTGCTCTCGTAAGCTCTCAAACTCGCAGAAATAAAAATCTTGAAAATTGCACAATATTGACAGGGTGAATCAGAGACTGAGATTAACAAGGCCTTGCTCATGTTATCTACCCCCATCCAGAATCTTAATGTAATCCTTGAAGTAGAACTTGGGCAATGGCAAGGACGATTTTAGTAAGCCAAGGAAAGCAAGGTCTCCTCTTTGCCCTAGCCTCTCAATTTCCTATATATACGGCAACAAAGATCCTGCAAATTATAAAAGTTAGTGTCGCATATGATAAAATTTAGCTCATTTAAACTGGGCAGCAACAAAATGTAGAAACACTTACTTTTAAGCTTCAAATTCTATGCACGAATGGTGGCCAGACACAAAAGCCATTGTCCATGCTTTTCTAATGCGAGATTAACAAAGGGCCAGACATTGGGCTTCGTCTGTAACATTAACAAATTCACAATCTACTTAGCGTGTAGAATTCAAAACCTTCTAATAAAAGTAACCTAAATTTTTTAACTATAATGCTTATCATAATCATCCTTATATTTGCTTACATGTCTGTTAAAAAAAATAACATTTTATCTGTAAAGAATGAAACGTTTTATCGGCCTAACCTCCAAATATTCTGAGGCAAGTTTGTTTCTTGTTTCGATCTTCAATAAGAAAGTTAAATGAAATCCAAACAGGTTTAAATGGTGCCCTGTATCAAATACATCATGAATTTCGTGAGTTTCAAGAACTCAAGATGATATAGTTTTTTTTTCCTTGGGGGGGGGGGGGGGGAGGGTTTCTAATAAATTAAGTTCCCAAATTTGTGAAATTCCCTCTTAAAAACTA
>JBBYHM010405495.1:0-12728 GCA_038381775.1 Adansonia rubrostipa
TATATGAGATTAAATCTTTTTCATTAAAACCTGGATTTGTATTTCTATAAGATTCATGCATTAAAAGGGGTTATATCGAAATAATTACAAGTTAAAATCGAAAGAATCGAAACTAAGATAAGATATAGCTAGTAAGGTACTAATTTCGGGCGTCGCAAAGAGGTTCATATCTTATCACGCGTAACCAACTCCCAAACCCAAACGGCAAATCTTTGCATTACGTAGACCACGAGATCGATGTTTTGAGTTTCATAGCTCAAATCATAGCTTTCAATAGGCATCCGATCATGCCTAGCCTGAAATGATCAATGGCGACTCCAAGTGTTGGCCATTTCATGATGGCCATCCGAGACCAATAAGATGAGTGATTCGTTTAATGGTCCCCCCTCACTGTATCATAAGTCGAGAATCTGTACTTTCTCGTTCTCATCACAACACCAAAGAATAGTCTCAGTTAAAAAGACATTTTCAAGTCAGGAAAATATTTTAAGTCGTGCGCACCCATTGATTCGCGAGGATCCACGCTGGGGTACGTTGCGACAGGAGTCAAAATTGATATCAAGAAAACTAAAAATGGAGTCAATAGGTGAATATTATTGAGTCAAGCATTTTTGTAGAAGTTTTACTTTTTAAATGATTTTTGCATCGAATCGATTATAAATTTGAGGTAGCCCTTATAAGACTTTTGGGAAACATTTTTAGCGATATTTGTTTGATTTTGATCGAATAAATAAAAGACAAATTATGATTAAACATATATGATTGAAATAGATAGAAAAACAAATTCGAATATGTGTGATTAGTTAGTACTAAGTATTGGGCATCATAAAAGCGAACGAGTCCTTACTTGTGGTGTAACTGACTCTTGAACCTAACTCTATAGATCTCTATTATATGCAGAGCATAAAATTGTTCCTTTAGAGTTTTGTAACTCTTTAGTGAATGGTTTTAATAGGTGACCGATTACAGCTATAGCCAAAATAGATCGTTGGAGACTTCTTAACTCAGTCAATCTCGTATTTTGGTATATGACGTTCAGATGAGCGATTCATCTAATCGACTGAGGCCTTGCTATGATTTGAGGTGTTTCTGCTCTGATATATTAAGGTTTATATCTTGACATATTATAACAACCTAAAAATAAATAATTATATTCTCATTATATTTAAATTTGTTTACTCAATATACTAATAATTCTACATGTTTTGAAATGGAATAAAAAGAAACATTAATTTATGATTTAAGAAAATATAAATTGTTATATTGTTTTTCACACATAAAACTTACAAACCAACCTTATAATCACCAATTTTACAATTTTTTGGTTTGAAGTAAAAGCCTGATTTAAAAACTAGATTTTTTTTTTTGCAAAAACCAACTAGTTTAATATGTTAGTGTATGCCTTAAACCGATCAGATTAAGACATAGGGTACACTATAAAATTTCGAGAAATTGGGGATGATTAATAATTATCTCCAAAAGATGAAAAAAAGTCCATAAAAGTTTTAGGGACGAAAAATCATCCTTAACAGTCATCCTCTAAAACTATCTATAAAAACTTTTAGGGACAACATTCATCCTAATACAGTTAAATTAAGAATGGCGTTTATCCCCAACATAGGTAAAGTCAACATAGAAAGGATGTTTTTTTTTATCATTCCCTTATATCATCCCTAAAAGTCTCTTTATTTTACAGTGATAATGGTCAATTTACTGTAGACATGTTACTAGTTCAAGTAGGAAAAGGTTTTCCTTCATGTTAGTGGCATGATTGACAATCGTTAAAACACTAATTGGATAAAGCCCATGAAACACAGTGGCCTTACAAAGATATGTAATGAGTTATGATGATAAGATCCTTATGCATTAAAGTTATACTTCTAAAAAGGATTCTAGTTATTTTATTATCAAGACAGGGTATTGACGATGCATAAAGACTAGCATATGCTAAGCCTCGATGCATTTGATGAGTGCAATCCTTTAATCTCATAAGTTGAAGTATAGATATACTTAGGGATAGTATATAGGTGCTTATTTTATGGAAACAAGTTCTCTAAGCATGGCCCATATGATAACTCCATTTAATATAAGTTACTTGAGTGTCTATGGAATATGTTCTCATGTGGTAGTCGTGTATAATAGTCCTTAGACTTGAAATACCATGTCATTTCATATGGGGAGTGTTATACTTAGGGATAATCACAAACAGGCCAACAAAAAAATGGATGCCTATAGTAGGACAATTTTTGGTATGATTTGATGGTTATGCTGAATGAGTCATCTAGAGAGGATATACCATTCCTAATGACATAGGAGATATATCTCGAATGATCTTAACTATGGTTAATTGGGTTAAAGTCTCTGGTCAGAGTATAGTGGATTATGAGGCATCGTTCCTTGTAAATTCATGATTTTTAACCATAAGTTGTAAGATTTGACATGGATTGAAGCACTAGTATACACTAAACCATGCTCATTCTAGGATATTGGGTGAAAGGGTTATACTACACTGAGAAGTTGGTTATTGAAAGGTTTTAATGGTGTCATATAGACTCTTCAACATTTAGGTGGCCATGATGGGTTGCTAGATCCCGCTCTTGATTTATTGATATAATTATTAATGTTCACTGCCAACATGTTGGAAACCTAATGGGTAATACACAATAAGATGGATTTGTTGGATTAAATCCAGGATTTAATTAAGTATGACCTAATTAAATAAAAGGTAATTTAGATAGAAGACTTAATTGAATAGTTCAATTAAGATTTATATGAGACAAAATTAGATTTATGAAATCTAAGTTTTATTGTTTTATTAGGACATTATAAATAAGATTATCTTATAAAGAAAATGTCCAAAATGGGACATACCATGTCAAGAAAGATAAGCCTTGTCCTAATTAAAATAGGATTTCACCTAGACTAAGTATTTGATTGTGAATCAAAATTTTCTATCTCATTTATTGGCCTATAATCCCATGAAATATTCTAGTGATATTAATTATTTGATAATTAATATTAAACAATATTAAAATTTAGTTCAAGTAGTTTTAACTAAATCGAGGATTTTATAGAGATAAAATCCATTAGGATATGTATACTAACTAATGTTGTTTCCAATTTATTTATATAATTTTATAATTATTAGGTAATTATATTTATTAAATGAATATTATTTATTGAAATGAATATGGAGTTTAAATTATAGAATTAAACTCATGGGAATAATCCTTGGCTTAATGTTCCCTAAAATTGTGCCAATAACCAGGCCTATTGGACCAATTAGTGTTGGGCCAAATTTTATAGGCCAATTTAGATGGGAAATTTGACCAAGGTTAGGAGGAAAAGGCTGATCAATTATTTTATTTAAAATAAGGAGGTAGAGTTTCACTTGTTTTCAGAGTTTTAATTAAGTTATAACCTTTCCATCTTAAATCCAACTAGGAGTTAGATTGAGTTAATATTTAAAGGCATGGTGGGCTAGAAAAAACTATGTGAAAATTTTAACCTAATTTTTGTGAGATTAGAATCTATGAAGAGAATTTCTTTTGTCTTAAGAAATGTTTCTAATTGATTTTCTCCGTGTCCTCAGCCGCTTAAGATAACCCCACCTCTCTATGTTTTATTATGGTTAGCACAATCTCCCATGTTCTTTTGGTCTTAGTTCTTGATTGAAATAAGAAAGATAATTATTTTTTGGTTCAGGCTAGACAAGCCTTCTAGCTAGCACTAGAGCATCATCAAGCCTCAAGAAGGTTTCAACAGCCATATGTGTGAATAACGGTTGAGGTAGGAAACACGTGTTCCTTATGATCTCAAATATCCTTTTTATTTCAAATTTATACATCTAAAAGCAAGTTAACTACCAAACAGATGAGTGTTTAAATTATATTAAAAAATTTTAAAGTTTACTACATATAAGCTTCTCCCTAAAGATTCTTAAAAAAGTCTTATTGATTTCATGTTTATATCTTGCACTACTCTTTTCTTTGGATTTTATTGATTTTTGAATTCCAACACATGTATGAGGCTAGGCTTCACTGGGACTTGCATCCCTTCAAGTAGTATTAGAGCCTATAGGCTATGGATTACATGTGGTAAATATAAGCTAAATCATGGTGATAGTCATCTTGACGTCACATATTTGATCTTTGAGTTTTGGGCCATACATAATTTTTATAATTTTTTAAATTGTAGATAACATGCTTAAGATATATACTGATCAAGATTAAAAGGTTTAATAATTGTTAAAAGTTGTTTTACATCAATTCAAATTAAGTGCAAGTTGAAATGGTAAAAACCAGAGTTGTCTAAAACCCCTAATTTGTGATTTCTTAAGGCAATTATCCCAATGTTTTCTTTGCTATAAAAAATATTTTTTTATATTCTAGTTTTATCATAAAATATGTAAAGAAATTAATTTTTATTTATTTACACTTTTTTAGATACAAAGAAAACCAATCTTGGGTTTAATGTGTTGAAATCTCAAAGCTAAAATTTTTTGGGTAAGTTTAGATGAGTTGTTGCACCTAACGCACCCTAAAATCTTTATGAAAAGGTTTTCTGGGTTTGGTGCATCTTAAGAAAGAAAGTTAAGTAATATTATTTGATTTATGACAAAGTGTTGCCACACTTAGTTTGCTTGAAACCATGCAATTGAATGGGAAATTTGTTATTGTTTTGTTTGCTGCAGTGGATGGATCTTTGGCAGCTTCTAATGAATTTTTCCTGCACCTAAAATAGGCCCCAATGATACTCTAAAGGTGGCAAACATTGGCCCTTGACATGGCCAAAGAGATTGCCTGTGCCAAGGATACTATTTCGTAAAGTTCTACTTATGTTGGAACTACTAAAATTTCCAAAAATTAAAAATTTGATTCTTTAAATTTTGGAATGAGTTTTAGTTGGATTAAATAAGAGTTATCTAATGGCTAAGATTCCTAAAAAAGTTAGGATTAATTACAAACTTCTAAAATGGGTTTCTGAAATAAACATGTTTTAAAAGGATTAAAATTTGAAAACTATTTTTCTTAAATTGTTTACTAAAATAAGCTACCATTATTTTAATTTTTAAAAGATGTTAATTTTTGAAATCCTAATAAGCATGTAATTAAAAGAATTTGTCCGAGTAAAGACAAATAACTCAAAAGTTACATAATGTCCTTTCTAAGATAAACTTCCAAAAAGTTAGGAACTTGGTTAAAAATATTTTAACATACTAGGCCAATTTTTATAGATGCTTAGATAAAAATTTTAAATTGTTTTGCTATATTTATGCATGGAATACATGTGATCACCATGTAATATTAGCTATACATGAATGTTAGTTATAATTATATTATAAAAGCATGAAGGATGATTATAGACTAGACCATAGTTTGACTAGGTTGTGGATGGTTAGTTTCATTTATTTTGGTATTTATTTTTATAAATAAGGTTTGTGAACCCTACTTTATCTTTTTATTAACTGGGGTTGTAAATTCTCTTTTCACCTTTCTCCCTTAAATGTAACTTAAGTTTTCTTCAAACTTATGTAATTGTTACATAGTTAGAGATTTATGATTAGAAAAGAATTTAGGAATTTATAAATTTCGAGATGCAAAGGACACAGTGCCAAGATAAAGACCAAGGAGATTACCATGAAGACTTATGATGCACATGAATGGTATCCCTAAGAAACTAGTTTCTTAATGGCTCAAGGAAACTTGTTTTAAGAAACTAGTTTAGTTTAAAGTTCATAATCATCCTAGTAGATTGCACATAACAGATTTATTTTGTTTATTCATGTATATATATATGTGATATATATATACATGTTAGATCATATAAATGCTAATGCCATGCAATTAAGCACAAATCAATGAGACTTAAATAATAATAATTAAAAGAAATTCTTTCTAAAATATTAAGTCCTTTCTTAAACATGATTAGATGCCTTCCATTATTCATAACAAGATAACCGAGTTTCAGTCATGGGTGATTTGTTAAGTCACATAAGGTCCTTGCCACCTGAACTGCTTGAGTTAAGAATGAAGGTTTTACTTAACAATTATTGTATGGTTTGGATGTGTCACACTTGACCATATAGCATTGAGGTGAAGGTTAGGTGAAATACATATGATGTATTTAGGTAAAGAGTTATCACCTAACTGATCTACGATTTGCATAAAGATGTAATTGGAAAAACTAAGTTACCTACTAAATTGATTCTTGCATGCTTTGTTGAATCACTCAAGATTATGTAAGGATGAAAGGGGTCTAGCTCATTAAGAAGATTTAAACATTGAACTTCTTGTATTGTAGTGGAAAGTTAAAATTTTGACAAAATATTGAGCATAATAATTAATTTATTAATACCTAACTTAATGATTACCTAATGCATGCAATTGACACTATATGTTTCAAATTTATATAAGATATAAACAAATAAAAATGACTACAAACTTGTCACTATGTAGCATACTTGATGCTAACAATATGACTAGGCCAAACTCCACTATCTAGTCACTAAATATTAATATTATCTTAGTACAAAATCAAATGGCATACCCATGAAAGGTCCAGTAGGTTAGGGGTAACTTATCAAGTTCATAGAGATGACCTTGATCTAGCCAAATTGTGATGATGACTAGTAGGTAACCTAAACTCTGAAAGAAGCAAGTGGCAATCAACACTGTTGAAATCATTCAAAACTTTATAGAATATTTTAATAAGGGCAATCACAATGAGAGGTTCGACATCCCTAAGTCTAAGCATGATCTCAGAAGGTAGACTAGTCAGGCCTTATGTGATAGGATGTACTTCAAGATTTAAACACATCAGATGTGTCCTGGATAATGATCCATGTTTTATCATCATACTTTTTTATGAAGAAAGAAAAATAAAATAATAAAGAAACATGCCATACTTATACAGAGCTAGATTGATAAATATTACAAGAAATACTTTGATATTATCAAAGTAGGAAGCTTACAAAAGTTTCATAGATGGACATGTTTTGAGATTTATTCACTTCTTTTGGCATATGATACCTAGATGTTGGCACTTAAATATGCCTGACATATTATAAAAAACAAATGAAAAGAGTAGTGAAGATAGACCATGAGAATAGCAATCTTATAGATATTAATCAAAGCTTGCCTTCTTAATGTTTTTGAAACATTATCATTTATTTTGGCAAATCATAGAATTTGCTTTATTTCATGATCTTGTTTTTCTCAACCATATACTTGGAATAGTATTGAGAAATAATGATGGGCCAATATGGAAGAGGCAACCCAAATAATGCAAATTAAGTTTACTAATCCATTTAGGAAAGTTTATGAAACTTTTATGATTTACTATTGAACATTTAGATGCTCTATTTTCGATGATTATGGGCTAGCTGTGACGATATTATTTTAAAATATGTTAGAAACATATATCTTTTTTTGCTGGTATATGTATACCATGCTATTTTGTTCCTTTATTCAATAAATTATCTTAAATTTATTCTACAAGCTTTATGCATTGGTTATATCAATTAAACGTGCTAAGGCCCAAATCAATTGGAATTCAAAAAGAGTTTTGAATTACATTCCCTACAAAATCTTACAAATGTAAGATTTAATAGGAGCACAAGAAAATTATAATAAGTTAATAATCACAATTAAAAGTGATAATAAGTCGTCAACATTTGGATGTAATTTAGGAAAGGTTCCAAACTAGAGAGATTATATATTTATATCCATTAGCTATTAAACAAATCATTTCATTTTAGGCTTACGAAAATGATTAGTTTTAGATTTTTAACTTTTAAGCTAATTAGTTGGTTACAATAGTTGTAAGACAACTAAGCCATGTGATTGGAATCAGAGTCTTCTTGTGATCCAAATAGTTTCATAACTCGATAATAAAATTATCAAAAGATGAATTAAGATATTCTCTAATAAAAAAGACTGAGAACAATATATTGTTTCAAGTGTAACTGGGAGTGTATGCCCTTGAACCAATAAGATTGAAACATGGGATACGTGCTTAATTTACTGCATATAAGTTACTAGTTAAAGTAATAAAAGGTTTTCCTTCATATTAGTGGCATGATTGACTATCATGAAAACACCAATTGGATGAAGCCCCTGAAATACAATGCCCTTGCAAAGATATGTAATGAGTTACAATGATGAGATCCTTATCCATCAAAGCTATGTTTCTACAAACATTTTTGGTTATCATATGCTTAAGATAGGGTATTAACAATGCATAGAGACCAACATATGCTAAGCCTCTATCCATTTGATGTGTGCAACCCTTCAATCTCATATAGGTGCTTGTTTTGTAGAAAAATGTTCACTAAACATGGCTTGTATCACTCAAGTGTCTATAGAATATGTTCCCAAGTGCTAGTTATGTATAGTAGTATTTAGACTTAAGATACTAGATCATCTTGTACGAGGAGTGTTATACTTAGGGATACTCATGAATGTGTCCATAACAGATGAATGCTTACGGTAGGATGGTTTTGGGTATGACATGAAGCATATAGTGGATGGATAAGTGATCCAATGAGGATTCACCATTTCTAGTGAAATTAGAGACATATCTCGAATGGTCTTAACTATAGTTAATTGGGTTAAAGTCTTTGGCTAGAGCATAGTTGATTATGAAGAATCATTCCTCATAGATTCATGATTTTTAACCATAAATTGTAAGATCTAACATGGATTGAAGCATTAGTAGATATTGAACCATGTTCATGCCCATTCAGGGATATATGGAGAAAGGACTGTACTACATTGATAGGTTCGTTACTGAAAGGTTTTAACAAGGTTACATTAACTCTTCAACATTTAGGTGGTCATGATAGGTTGCTAGATCTCACTTTTGATCTATGGATATAATTAATTATGTTCATTACCAGCATGTTTGGAAATAATAGGTCACACATAATAAGATGGATTTGTTAGATTAAATTTGGGATGTAATTAAGTATGATTTAATTAAATAAAAAGTAATTTGAATAAATGACTTAATTGAACAATTCAATTAAGATTTATTTGAGGCAAAATTAGATTTGTTAAATCTAAGTTTTGTTCTCTTATTAGGAGATGGTAAATAAGATTGTCTTATCAAGAAAATGTCCAAATTAGGACTTACCATGTCAAAAAGAATAAGCCTTGTCCTAGTCAAAACTGGATTTCACCTAGACTAGGGATTTTATTATGAATCAAATTGTTTTATCTCATTTATTGGTCTATTATCCCTTAAAATATTCTTCTGATATTAATTATTTGATAATTAACATTAAATAAGATTAAAAATAAATTAAAATATTTTTAACTAAATTAATGATTTTATGGAGATAAAATCTAGAGGGATGTGTATAGTAGCTAATATTATTTTCAATTTATTTATCTAATTTCATAATTATTAGATAACTATATTTATTAGATATATATTATTTATTGAGATAAATATGGAGTTTAAATTATAGAATTAAATTCATGAAAATAATTATTGGTCCAATGTTCCCCTAAATTGCACCAATAGCCTCAGTTATTAGACCAATTGTGTTAGGCCAAATTCCAAGGACAAATTTAGATGGGAAATTCCCCCAAGGTTAGGAGAAAAAGACTAATCAATTATTATAATCAAGACAAGGAGGAAAAGTTTCACTTGTTTTGGGAGTTTTAACTAAGTTAAAACTTTTCCATCCTAAATCCAACTGGGAGTTGGATTGAGTTAGCATATAAATATATGGAGAGTTAGAAAGAATTATATAAAATTTTTAATCTAATTTTTGAGAGACTAGATTGAAGAATCTATTGAGAGAGTTTCTTTTAGCTTGAGAAAAAGTTTCTCATTGATTTTCTCTATCTCCTTAACCTTTCTAAGATAGCACTACTCCCCAAGTTTCCTTATGGTTGGCACAATCCTCTTTGTTCTTTTGTTTTTGGTTCTTAATTAATACAAGAAAGATAATTACCTTTTGGTTGGGGCTTGACAAGCCTTCTAGCTAGTAATAGAGAACTATTTAGCCTTAAGAAGGTTTCAATAGCCATCTGTGTGGATAACCATTAAAGCAAGAAATGTTTACTGGTTGTGATCTTAAAGTTCTTTTTTAGAAAGCCATAACCACAACCTTAAGGATTGTTTAGATTGTTTTTGTTTTAGATTTTGACATATGAAAGCAAGGTAACCTCTAAACAGATAGATGTTTAAATTTTGTTGAAAAATTTTAAAATTTACTATATATAAGTCCTTCACTAAAGATCCGCAAAGAAATCTGACTATTTCTAAGTTTACATCTTTAACTGCTTTTTTCTTTTTATTTTATTGATTTGTGAATACATGTATGAGGTTGGACTTTATTGGGATTTACATCATTTCATAATATTTTCTTTAATTCATTTAAAAACTTAAAATAATAGGAACTGGAGCATTAATCATTTAACTTCTGTTATGATTAGGGGTCAAAGCTATATGTTGGCTTTGTATAAAGGGAAGATTTTGACCATTCGTTCAGCTGATGGTCAGTATTTTAAGTATGATACTTTTCAAAGTATTGTGTAATGTAATTTTTCATTAATGGAATTTTGTTTTTTTGTAATATTGAATGTATATTTTATTTTGTTTGGGGTATAATAAATGCATTCTTATTAGGTTCTCTTGTCTCTACCCATTTATTTATCTCTATTTATTGTAAATAGATATGTATATCTATATGTTCATATGTACAACAAGCTTTTATTAAAAAAGCCTATAATAATGCATTTAATTCACTATAATAGCTCTTCTATTAGGGGTTAATTCTGCACACTATAATGACACGGCCTTTTGGTTCATTAAATGTTTATTCCGTGGTATAGCTGATTTCGGCCGTATTCCACCCAAAGCCATAATAGCCATTCAATCTCCCACTAAATTGTTATTCTAGCCCTAGGCAGAATACAAAATTGCTCTAGAAGATTCGAATCTCCTTTTTCAAGGATTCGAATCCTATAGTGTTAATTCCACTTAACCAAACTACTGTTATGACTATTATACTCCATTTCAACTCTATTCCATTTTCACATAATAGCTATTTTATTCTAGTTAACCAAATGCAGTGTAAATATTAGTGGACAAGACATAAATATTTAATCATATAATTCATTATATTAAAATGAGCTTTTGTTAAATTATCAATTTTCATTTAAATACATTATCATTTAATTGATCTTGGAGATTAAAGAAAAAACTCATCCAATATATGTTTTTGGCATTGATTCGAGATTTTTTTTTTTTAGTTATTCAACTATAAAATGCAATAATTTGTCATCACATTAGAAAAAATATTTTTTCTATCACTCATATCCATTTATGAGCAAACAAAATGAGCATTATTAGAGGCTTAATTGAGTCAAGTTGGGCTCAAATAGTATAAATTTTGAGTTTGAGTTCAACTTAAAATTTACCTTGAACATAATCGAGTTTCATTTTTAAAGTTCAAAGTCAATTTAAAATAAAAATCTAGCCGCTCGAACTCGTTTGATTAAGTTCGTTTACTAAATAAAAATGAACTCAATTCTCATACTTAACTTCAAACTTAATATTTGTGCTCGAGCTTAAGTTCAAGATCGAAGTTCAAATTGAAAAATTTTCAATACTAATTAAAAAATAAATATACTAAATATAAATAGTTTGATTAAGTTCATAAGCTATTCGAGTCAAATATTAAGATACTTAAACTTGACTTCCTTGACAGCTAGAGCTGCTCGAGCTCAGACAATGATCGAGTTGAATTAAAAATTTTTCAAAGCCAAAATCAAATAATATACAAGCACATATGTCAATTTACAACTCCAATCACAATAGCATTTATGAGTAATTTCACATCATAATTTTATTTCAACTATTTTCTTATCACAATAGCATAAAACGTCATCCATTGTGATAAGATCAATTGATTTACATAGTTATATTATAATTTTTTTTGTTTTAAGAAATGAATAATAAATTTTGTTTGACATAAATAATTAAATTATTATTTTTGTAACTAAATTATAAAATAAAATTTTACAAACTTAAATAACGTTATTTACCCATGATATTATTGAATTTAATCTATCAAGAAATTTTTTTTAATTCAAAAATAATAAAAAGCAGATTTGTGTTTACAACTCCAATCTCATAGCAATTATGAGTAGTTTAACATCATTTATTTCAAGCATTTTCATGTCACAATAGCATAAACAACGTCCATTTTGATAAGATCAATTGATTTATATAGTTATACTATAATTTTATTTTTTTATTTTAATAAATAAATAATTTATTTTTTTACATGAATAATTAAATAATTTTTAATTAAGTCATGAAATAAAAATTTTAAAAACTTAAACAACGCTATTTACCAATGATATTATTGAATATAATCCATCAGAATTTTTTTTTTTAATGCAAAAATAATAAAAAGCAGCGTTGCGTATTGCCATTGTTTCAAACTACAGACGGAAGATTCTAAAATGATAAGCTAGAGACAAAAGTGAGGACCAATTATAACATCAGGCAGACACTCATTGGCCCACAGTACAGTGACAGTACAGTGACAAGTGTAACTGTGGTTTAATCTCTGTCGTTGTTTGTGGCAATATCGGGGGACTTCTGGGGAGCGCTCCTTATGGAGCGCTTCCCGTAAGGCCCCAAGGCAACCGGCTTAGCCGGTTGCCTTTTTTTCTTTTATAGTTTTTACATATATTATTATATAA
>JBBYHM010405535.1:0-12728 GCA_038381775.1 Adansonia rubrostipa
AATTTCTTTTCCAAAAGCTCGCTTTTGTGGTGCTGAATGGTTTTAGATTATCAAACTTACCTTGTATAGAAGGCCAAATCCATCTTCTCCAAGTTTATTTTCATCACAGAAGTTTTTCGTTGCTGCATGTAAAATATACAACTGAATCAAAGGAAGTTCCTGAGATTTCACCTTATTCTCACCTTGAAAATTTTCATTTGAGTAGTCGCCACCCACTTTTGCTTTTAATTCAAGTAAATGAACTCCTTGGCTATTATGATCTTTGTTATATTCCCTTATTGCCTAATCAACAAGTGTAATCCCTTTAAGGGATAGCATTGGAGGATAGTTGGATAACTCCCATCTCTACATTACTAGACAAGTTTGATTCCCATTGAACCTCTACTCGACCAAAAGTCCCAGATCAAGTGAAACTTCTATCAAGGACTATATAATGAGATAGTATCAGCACTTCTAAGATATGAGTTATTAGAATTCCTTCATTCTCTTTTTGTTTTTTATTCATAGTATCCTTTACTGACTTAACCATCAGAGTGTCCCCCCAGAGTCAAACTCCGGACCTATCTCACCTTGCTATTTGGTAGGTAGCTTGGTAGCATCTCTATCATTGCATCAATAATTGGTGCTATTAGTGGGAACCGACAAGCCATACAGTCATAATCAAAATTTCATTTATGCATATAAACAAGTAACTCTAAGTTACTAGACCTACACCATGGCAAACTTGCCCACTCGGTCTATGACTTATGCAGAGGTAACTTGACTACTCAATCCATTACCAAATGTGCCCACTTGACCTACACAGTCCACTCCTTTGCTTGAGGCTAGTGTTGGGGCAAGATGACAATCCTCGCATCGACAATGGCACCGTCTGTGGGAATCAACAAGCTCTCACAGCTTAGTAATAACCGTGACCTTTTTGTTAATACAAGGAAAAGCCTATGGCAACTCAAGCGACTGACTCTACTCTTGTCACTCAAACCCTTTAAACAACAAATCAAGCACATATAGGGTTTTGGCCGACCTTGCAATGCCTTATTCTACGGTAACAAAGGGACTCCTCTTTATGGATGTGAACATTGTACCTATTCCACCTAATTTCCCATATGTCCTTCTTATTTTCAAACACCCTTCACATTGAATCCTTGGCTTCAACCACCGAACTACTTCTAAAATCTTCTAACTTTCCACTCGTTATTGCTGTAACAAAAGCTCACTGTGCTTGATCCAAATACTTATGCTCTGGGGAGCCTATCATCCCTTAGTGCTATTATTGTTGGAACAAACATTCCTAACGTATCCATTATCAACTCGCCAGCGATTGATTTAGTGAACCCATCTATAGCAAGCATATCGTTACCACCACACTCGGCGGTGAGAACTGTTTTAGATAGATTTATAGGGCCATTATCTTGCTCAATTCCAAGCACTGGCTAGTCAGATGGCGATCCAACAGGACCTTATCCAACAATAACATTTGAAACAATTAGTGGCCCAACAGGCCATCATCCAACAACAACAGTAGCAAATTAATCAGCTTTTACAAGCATAAATTGATCATCAAAATCAGTTGGCTGGTAAATCTAACATTAGAAACCATAGTCCAAGCACCAAACACCACAGCCTGAGCACGAAAAACTAGTAGACAAATCGGGAAAGTGACGAAGTCCAAAATAGTTCATATTCTACTCCCAATGGCTATCTATATAGAAAGCAAGAAGACATAGATCACCATGCTCAAGATTCACTGTTGACTGATCAAGTGGCAACCCTCCGACAATAAGTTAAAAACTTGAAACAATCAAAAAATGATGATTGGGCATGGTTAGAAACTAAGCATAATCCCCTATCCTTGGTCGTCCGCCAGGTAACAGTTCCTAAAAATATTAAGCTTTCGTCAATCCTTGCATCAACAAATGGCATGATTTGTAGGAATTAAACCCACACCTTAAGTTAGTAAAGGATACTATGAACGAAGAACAAAGATATATTAACGAAATTCTAATAACTGATACCTCAAGAGTGCTGATGCTAACTCATTATATAGTTCTTGATAGAAGTTTCACTTGATCTGAGACTCTTAGGTGAATAGAGGTTTAATGGCAATTAAACTTGTCTACTAGTGTAGAGATGGAAGTTATGCTAGTATCCTTCAATGCTTATCCCTTGAAGGGATCATACTTGCTGACAAGGCGATGAGGGGATATAATAATGTGACACCAAGTGCCTTTGCCTTCTGCACTCGATGGGGTAATCGCCTTCTTCCTGTAGCTTGGCAAGATTAACACCCAAATAGTATTCCTAGATCTTTTTTGGAGTTAAATACTCCCCATACCTGAATTGGTGACCACAAAAATATTCTTTCTATTTTAATTAACTACATTAAGTTTTACCTTCATCTTAATCATAGGCGAGCATAAACTTCACTCGACAGGAAAACCCTATTCCTCGTTAGACCGCTTCTGTATCAGTAAAAACTGTTTGTTGGTGACGTGGGCATTTAATGGGATATTCGTAATCATCTTCTTAGTGGCGCACTATAGGTAGTACTAGCATTTATCCTTTCTCTTTAAGGAAAACAAATGCCTTATCACTTCAATTGATGGATCCTACCCTTTATCCTTACAAACAATAAAGTAAGTCATTAGCATTGCCATTGCATTTAGCTTTAGCTAGTTCAAAGATATCCCATATCGATTCAATACCTCGTAGAAGAATCGTTCTAGTGCAAGATGAAAGCTTTCCTTGAAACTGTGCAAATAGAAAGGCATGTTATTCCCTATAACTCTTGTAATAGGTCACCCAAATGTGGGGTTCGAATCTCGAACCACCTAAAGTTAAGTTAAAACCATGTTCTATCAGTATCTTCATTACGATCTCCATATTGATAACCTCCTCGAAGGCATCTACTATACTAGTGTCTATCTGTATTGGGCCAATTATGATTCCCTCACCTTCTTCAGTTTGGCGTCTCTCGGTTGGGCCCTAGCCCTACTCTACACTTGTTCCATCTTCTTATGTTTATCTAGTCCTTTGGGCCTCACCATCTGCCATTGGAGTCTCGATTTTTTCTTCGACAATGATGTAAGGATGATCGCTGCCTTCATCAATATGCATATTTTCCATTATAAACAACTGTCTAACAACCTCTTTACCGTTTACCTCCAGATTTCCTTTTCTGCCCATTGATTGCAACAAGAATTGAGTTTGTCACAAAACCATATGACTAACCCACAACAAATCGAAAATCTAACTATTAGAAAAGTGATAAAACAAATCCTTACCCAAAAGATAACGATGGAAGCATGGATAATTCTCAAAACTTGACTCTCACCAGAGAATAAAGTGGATACCTCGAAAAGCGGTGTAGCGCAGATAACTTGAAACAAAAGGTTCTGATTTTTGCTGGTGTGTGGCGAAATGGTCTGAAGGTTATTTATAGGGGTGCCCCTGCCATTTCATGAATCCTTACGTACAATTCGCAAGCATTATCACGTATCATTTTCTCACTACAAGAGTACGCCGAATTCATTTAATGTGCTGATTTCCTTGTCAGGTATAAAATTCAAATTTTAATTTTTTTTTTAAAAGGGAATACCATTCGACTCGGGAATTTAGTTTTGCTTGACATTATTAAGGCGACCTATATCTTTGGGGAATCCAATTCTTTTTAGATCGTCATAGACATTATTGGTCTATGAACGGTCACTTTATAATTGCCCATATCCCTGGGGGGCAATTGTTATATCCCCTCATTACCTAGTCAACAAGTGTGATCTTTTCAAGGGATAAGCATTGGAGGATAATTGGATAACTTCCATTTCTACACTGCTAGGCATATTTGATTGCCATTGAACCTTTACTCGTCCAAGAGTCCTAGATCAAGTGAAACTTCTATCAAAGACTATTTAATGAGATATCATCAGTACTTTTGAGGTATAAGTTATTAGAATTTCTTCATTCTCTCTTTGTTCTTTGTTCATAGTATTTTTTACTGACTTAAGTGTCGGAGTGTCCCCCTAGAGTTAAACTCCAAGCCTCTTTCACCTTTGCTGTTTTTCAGGTAGCTTGGTAGCATCTCTATCGTTGCATTAATAATCTTTATTTTCTTTAAGAGAAAATAATTATTTCACATAAAAATGTGTCAACTAGAATTGAAATAGAATTATGGAAGTAAGATCCAGTCAGCCAATGCGTAGCTTGAACTTTTCTCTTTCTCCAAAGGAAAATGTTGGAAAACTAAAGATGAAATATAGAGAACACACAAAAAGGCAAATGCTCAACCAATATTTAAAAATAAAAGAAAGAGAAAGTTTGAATGTGAAAATTTAGCTTAAGGCACATTAGCAAGCACTTTCTTTCAAGTAGATTTTTGTCGCTATGTTACTACAAATAGTAATTGATGACGTTTTACCCCTAAGATGCAACGAATAGTCAAAGATTTTCTAATATATACTCAAATTAAAAAGTCTTTTGAACTCTTAAATCTCTCAACTGCTCTTGAAGAAAGAAAGAACATAATGGAGAATATTTAAAGAAGAGTGAAGAATGAAATGTAAAGTTTTAGACTCTTAGGGATGGGCAATTTATATTACATGAAACATCACTAAAGCGCTTTCTCAATAATTTTTTTTCATATATCAAAGAGATATATCCTTCCATTTAATAAATATATATATATATATTAAATTTTAAATCACCACCATTAAAAACCAACTGTCCTCCACATGATTCAAAATTTAAGGAAAACAAAAATAGCTTTTTACAATGCATTCAGTAAAGGTGTCTTGTGGACTTGAACATTATTTAATAAAGAAAATGTAATTGGAAGAACCATAGTGAACTTGCATTTTGTACTAGGATCTTTTAGCCTAATCTTTAACTCATCATACACATTATATGAGATTTGTATTGAGTTCACAAATGAGGGCACACTTTAATAACATTGCACTCATATCTTGATTCTTGAATGCTCTAAAGAAAAGTCCGATCTCATAGGTTGCAACCTCATAAGCAAACTCAAATAGGTGAATTCTTTATGGATATGTGTAATGGAAGATATCTTACATAATTTACTATGAATTCATTCAAAGCATGTGTTTTTCTTATCTACTACATTAAGTACCATAAAATCACTGTAGGATTAGAAAGTAAGAAAATATTATACTTTTTCAATTACTAAACAGTTTGTTTATTCTACATTGAACCTTTACCTTGGAATCTCCAATTAGAACGGTTAGTTTGCCACTGTCAGTAATTTCTAATTTATGGGCTTTTGTCCTAGTCTTCTTGAAAATTAAATGACTTACTTTCTTGCCAGTCCTTCTGTTAACAAATCTGTAATATTCTTTGAAAAAGGGTAATCCAACATGATTACTCCATTTTTAATTAAACCATCATAGTTTTCTGCCTTAAACATAGATGTCTCTTTTGCTCATTTATTTCTTTGTTTGCACTTTGCAATTGATGCTTGTTTATTACAATAAAGGCAAATTACAAGAATGGTTTTTTCAATAATTGGTATATCTTGTGATAAACTTTCAAGCCATTCTACTTTTTAGGCCATTGTATCTAAAGCTATCATATTAGATTCCATAGAAGATCTAAAGATACATATTTACTTGGAAGATTTCCACGTGTAGTAGCACCACTTAATGTGAAGACATATCTTGTGAAACCTTGGTATTCACTGAATTTGAAATCCAATTTGCATCACCATAGCATTCAAGCATAGGGAAGTGACCCGAATAGTGTATACTGAGTGATACCTTACCTTTTATATATCTTAGTATCTTTTTAAATGCTATGCAATGACTTATATTAAGTCTGCTTCTATATCTGCTTAACTTTCCCATAGATTATGCTATATCAGATCTTGTAGCATTTGTGAGATCCATGAGTGTATCAATGATTTGAGAGTACAACAAGGTTCTTTAGGATTTTTCCTTAATCTCACATTTAGATCATAAGTTGTACTTACTTGTTTACAATCATACGTAATAAATTTCTTCAATATTTTTTCAATATAGTGTGATTGTGTAATTGTAATGCCCAGAAGATTTTGTAAAATCCTAAATCCCAAAATAACATTAGCCACTCCTAAATTCTTCATGTCAAACTTACTCGATAAGAAATTTTTAGTCTTTTTAATTATTTTTATATTGCTACCAAAGATAAGAATAACATCAACATACAGACATAATATTACACAACCAAGATTCCTGGTTCTACAATGCACATATTTCTTTGAGTCATTAATCAAAAATCCATTTGACAAATTAACTTCATCAAATTTCTTATGCCATTATTTTAAGGCTTGTTTTAATCAATATAAGGATTTCAAAAATTTACAGAACTTATTTTCCTGACCTGGTGTGACAACTCCCTTTATTTATTCCATGTATATTTCATCTTCTAACTCAAATATTGAATGAACTTTTAACTTATATACGGATGCCAAGGCTAAAAGCACTTATATTGTTGTAATTTTTGCTACAAAAGATTATGTGTCAAAATAGTCAAATCTTTTTTTTTGGGAAAATAAAATTTTTTGCAACAAACCTTACCTTAAGTATTTCTATAAATCTATCTGGCCTAAATTTCTTCTCAAAAATCCACTTACAGTTAGTAGGTTTTATCATTTAGGTAATTCAGTCAAAACCCAAGTCTTATTATTTATCAATGACTCTATTTCAATATTTATGGCATCTTTTCCAAAAATATGACTCTACAAATAATGTGGCCTCTTTATCTGTTCAAGTATCATCCTCTATTAAATATGTATAGAAGTTATTTTCAAAATTTTTTCTACTCTTGCTCTTTTGCTTCTTTTATAACTTTTCCTATTGATTTTGTCTTCCTCATCAGGCTCTACTAAAATTGGAGTGCTATCAGAATGCATTGATTTACTCACAATATTTTTCAGAAGTAATATATCCTAAAAAATAAAATATCTTAATTCTATGATAGTGTTGCATTTATATTAGTAATTTCAGATTTTATTACTAAAATTCTATAGGTGACACTATCTTAGGAATATCCATAAGAACTCCATCAATAGTTTTAGGTCTAAGTTTTTTTCTTTTGATTTCTAGAATTTTCACTTTTACCGAGCATCCCTCACATTCTTAAATAACTTAAATTGAGTTTCCTCCCTTTCAATAATTTATATGGAGTTATTGTTAATTCTTTATGAGGAACTCTATTTAAAATATGACATCCAGACAATAGTGCTTTATTCTATAAATTGTTTATGGTTCAAAGCTTGATAATGTACAATTTATCATATCTAATAACATTCTAACTTCCACACTATTTGATTAACATCTGTAAGGAGGAGACACCTGAGAATAATTCCATAAAAGTTTGACAATTTTGTAGAAACAAACTCTTGTCCCTATTTAATTTTTTTTCTTTTTGATTTTCAACTTTATTTTTGTATGAAGTAATCATGTCCAAAGTTTGATCTTCTATTTGAATTGGAAAGACATATCAATATTTAGAGAAATCATCATAAAAGTAATGAAATATCTCTTATCATTCCTAAAGTAAATTTGAATATCACAAACATCACTATGTATTAATTCTAAAATTATAGATTCTCTAGTTAATTTAAAAGGCTTTCTAGATAATTTAGGTTGCACACAAGTTTCACATTTTTCATGTAAGTTTATATCAGATTTACGAATATGATCCGTAAATGACCATGCCAAACATTAAGGGAATGAACAATATTATAAAAAGAAAAATTTACAATTCTTACTATTATTATCAAAATAATATTTAACACATTTAACTTGAAAAGACCCTAAAAAACATATCGTTTGCCTATAAAGGACTCATTCCTACTAATTACAACTTTATTAGGCTCAAACAATAATTTATGGCCATCTTTAATAAGAAGGGAGTCACTAATTAATTTATCCTAATGTCGGACAAATGTTGCACTTGCACAATCTTCCAAAAAGTTAGTAATAAATCTATTCTTCCTTCTCCTTTCACTTCTACAATAGCAGTATTACTCATGTTTACTGCTTTTTCGTCAATAACCTGATATTTTGAAAATAATGATTGGTTAGCATAAAAATAGATATTTGTATTAGTGTCAATCCACTATTTAGTTGATAAACACAATAAATTGACCAAAGGAATGACTGATACAAACCTTTTGTCAATCTCACTAGTCATAACATTCACTCGTGAGGCTTGGTCTCAGATGTTTTTTTCTCTTTGTAATATAAGTAGGCTCTTGTATATGCCCCAATTTTTCATCAACAAAACAACATCTCTTATTTTTCTTGTTAACATCATTTTGTTGTTTAGAGGAATTATCATTTGAAAACTTCCTCTTTTTTGGGTTTGGAATTTTTTTCCTTCAATAATGTTCATCTTATTCTTAAACTTATTTGATAATTTATCTTTATCTCTTTTTTTTTCTTCAATTTGAAGAGAAATCCATAGTAGGAGTCTCATGCTTGTGTTTTAAGGACAAAGCAAAGGATTTCTATTTAAGAGGAAGTATTTTAGGCAAAACACCCACATGACATTCCTTACTTTTTTCAATGTTCATTTGTTTCAACTCATGAATTAGAACTTGAAAAAATTATGCTTGTTCCACTATAATTTTATTATTATTATTTTAAAATCCATATATTTTCTCATAATATAGTTATTAAGACCTTCATCTTTTTTACCATATTTCTTTTTCAATGCATCCCATAATTCTTGTGCAATTGTTGTAATAGAGAAAATATCATAAAGATTACTAGACAAAGCTAAAAAAAATATGACCATGACAAAGATAATCCTTATCTACTTGTATTTGATTATTAGTGTCTATAATCAAGTTAGAATTAGAGTTTCCATTTAAAGGATCAACAAGATTGGGATTTTCATTCGATGGCACACCAAGATTGAAGATAACAAAAACATGTCCTAACGTTGTCAACCAATAATGCATTTGATTTTTCCATCCACATAATTTTTTTCCAGAATTTTTTTTTTTAGTTTTGTAGAAATTTGTTCTTTATAAAAGCAATTTATTTTCTTTTTTTCTTTTAAAAACTAAAAATAAATTTAGCCTGAAATTGTTGAAAAATTAAAAATGAAATATATAGTGAACACACAAAGAGGTAAATGAACAAAAAAAATACTTAACAATAAAAGAAAGAGAAAGTTTGAATGTGAAAAACCTAGTTCAAGGCACGTTATGGCAGGCACTTTCCTTAAAATAGATTTTCTTCACTACCTTGTTGCAAGTAGCAATTAATAATATCCTACTCCCAAAATACAATAAACCACTCAAGGATCTTTCAATGTGTAATCAAATAGAAAGCCCTAAGAACTCTTAAATCCCTCAACTACTCTTTCAGAAAAAAAACAAAATAAAGGAAATATTTGAGAAGAGTGGAGAACAAAAAGTGAAGGTTTCGACTCTAGCAGATGTGTATTTGTAATGAGTGAAACATCACTAAAATACCTTTTTAATAAAAAACACAATATTTATTTCATATGTCAAATAGACGTTTACTTCCATTTAATTAAAAGATATACTAAATTTTGAATCACCACCCTTAAAATCCAACAAAAACACCTTCAATACAAAAAAAGGTAGTTCCAAAAATTGCTTATATACTTGCATCAATAGCAACCCACTTTGATTTGTCTTGTTTGCTATCTTCTAAGAGGAATAAGTCTATATTAGTTTACTCAAAAACAAACTTCTTTTTTGGTTGATTTAGTTGATTTTTCTTTTTTTTTATTTGGTAGATATTAATTTGTGCTTAGCAGGTGTTTATCCTATTGTTTGCTGCATGAAAATTTTTAGTAATAAAAAAATGATAAGTAGTTAAAAATTAGCAAGCTAAATTCTCTAACATTTACTAATACTAGAGGGATCTAAAGGGCAGATAGAGCCTTGGCCCTTTTGCTCCTTTAAATTCCCTAGATTTTTAAAGAATTTGTTTAGCTCATAAATTGTTTTTGCCTCTCAAAGTTCATGATTTGATGTTTTTCAGCTCCTGATATAAAATTCTTAGGCTTGTGCCTAGATGATACTAACCTTCTATGCCAATTATTTTGTTTACTGAAGGAAAAGGTGCTTTTGATTGAACCTTTAGGATTCTTAATTATCTTAGGTTCTAGTGATTCAACTTGAGGTTTTTCATAAAATGGATTTATCTAATACCTGATACTACAACTTGGTGTAAAAACACTCACACCTTATATTCCACTTGCGAATGTTAGACGTGTAAGAATTGCATCACGTAAACACGATTGACCATTTGCAACTAAAAAGTCAAAAGTGCATTGAACAAGTCGATATAGTGTTATAAGATTTGAAAAATTAACTTCTTTAGTTGCATACAAGTGGTTAGAAACATTTGAAAGCATCATAGTCAAATCGTTAAAAGTCTTATCTAGATTCATTTCATATTTATCAAAGTCTATTGTATTTAGAACATTATTGGCATATACATTAGGTGATACCTCCATGATAGATAAAAAAGATTTACAGGAATATCACACCAAACATTCATCATATTATATGATCACTTCTTTATCGCAAGGGCACCACTTTACGATCTCAGTTCTTGTTGTGTCAATGCAGTTTTGACAGATATTAGGTTAAACATCACCTTTATAAAGGAAAAGGCCTTAAACCTTGTCAGGATCCTTCCCTTCATATATTTTAAAGAAACCATAAATACTTCTTTGACCATAAAGCCACCAGATAAGAAGGCGGTCAAGGTTGTTCTTGAATTAGCTTAATATTAAAAAATAGATAATATTGTCGTAAAATTCAAATTCAATTTAAAATTCCAAAAGTCTAGATAAATATTTTTAAAATTAAAATATAGTATTTTATTTGGATTAGAATTTGATTAGGTTGGTTTTAAACACTAACATTCTAGGCTTAAAAAATATAAATCCACTTAACCTTTAGCCCAAGCCTAGGCCAAGGCCCAATTTAGCTTTACGGTGGCAATACGTGTGCATGTATGGTCTAACCTTATGTAGACCTCAACCTTCTAGCAAAAGCTTGGGTGCTTTTTAGGACCCAACTCCACATTGGAAATAGGTTAATTATACCACATAAACAAGCCATACATTTCCAATGTACGTTGCTCACAATCATACACCGATAACCAAATTTTCTTCCACTTTAAATCGGCATTATGAGAGCAATTTTTTATTCACCATAGATATTAATTGTGCAACATATATATGTAGCATGATTTACATATAATAACCTATGTATTGGTATACATATTTCATGTTTATACACATTTATTGGCCCATTAACATCCAACAACTCCCACTTGAATGAAAATTATCTGAATAAAATGACAAATTCACTTGAAATGGGAGAAAAATATCTTGACAAGTTATTACATTGGGTTAGGTAGCTTTTGGCCTTGAACTTTTCAAACAATAGTTATTAGATTTACTCGGCTAACTAGTAAACTTGATGTTTCAAACTATTTAACATTTCTTGTAAACTAAGATAATAGGTTTTACATAATCCCTCTTTAAACACCCTTGGTTCTCATAGTATGATGTCTGTAGTGAATGTGTTGAGACTTACCATTATACAAACAATTCTATCCTTTACCAATTGCAAATTGGCTATCGCAATGTATATATATTGCCGGCATAAGTTTCGGCCAACACGTAGTATATTCTAAAAAAATTTTAAAGCCATTCTGCTTTTTTTTTAGCTTTATGTAAAGCTAAAACTCATATTCCATTATGGATCTGGCAATACACTTTCGTTTAGAAGATTCCCAAGACATTACAGCTCCTCCAACAGTAAAGATAAAGAAAAAGGAAATGAAAATGTGGCGCTTTTAAGGTTTTGCTAAAAGGATAAAAAAAATTGAAAGATAAAAAAAAGTCAAAAGATAAAGAAATATATTTAGCTTTTATTGAACCTGTTTGGAATATATATGTAAAAGTTGCATAGACAGCAATTAAACTAGCTTATGTAGATTAGAATTAGGTCAAATCATATATCTCTTTCAAGTTTTAATTCGATTAGGACTATGGTCGACTCATCCCTTATTTATTAGAGCTCTAAGCTGCTTTCTTTTGGGCTGATGTTAAAAAAACACAACTGTTCAAATGGGAAATGATTTGTTGAAAGTTTAAAAAATAAGATTTTGATTAAAACACTACCCATCCCTAAAAAAGTTTTTTTCCTTCTTAATCCTAAGGAATATTGTTTGACGTTAGACAGTTGGACATCTAATGGTTTGCTATAATATATGTTAATAATTCCTGAGATAAGGACTTATCACAAATTGCAAACTTAAGAATGCTTTCTACTTTATCAGATTAGCCTTTTATGATTGCATATGTGTTTTTTAACGTGATCTAATAATAAGGGAATTGAAAATTTTTAAATTCTACTGTTTTATATCTTGTATTTTTAACTCCTAACATAGTTATATATCTTTATATGTCTTATGTGATACATATATATAAAAGAAAAAAAAGCTCGACTAGATCATCCAAAAAGCAAGGTAAAATCAAAGAATAACATTCCTAATATAAAATAATTAGTAATCTCAAGTCTAATAATTACTTATACATCCGCCAAATAAGAATGTTGCATAGAAAATAAGTGAACCACTAGATAACATCATTTCAAGATAAGTACAATAAACATGCACTAATGATAAGCATCCACATTTTTAAACTTAATTTTTTGAAACTTCAATCGATGA
>JBBYHM010405576.1:0-12720 GCA_038381775.1 Adansonia rubrostipa
AACTATTCTTTTAATGTTTTTGTTGGCTGCCTCGACTACCCCATTCATCTTTGGGCGATAAGGGATAGAATTATGATTCTGGATCTTGAACTATGAGCAGACCTCTTGCATCATTTTATTGTTTAAGTTGCTTGCATTGTCTGTGATGATTTGGTTTGGGAGGCCATATCTACAGATAATGTCCCGCTTAACAAACTTACAGATAGTCGATCTAGTGACATTAGCATACTAGGCAGCCTCTACCCATTTGGTGAAATAGTCAATCGCTACCAAGATAAAATAATGCCCATTGGAAGCTTGAGGGGTGATTGGCCCGATCGCATCCATGCCTCGCATAGAGAAGGGCCATGGGGCCATCATGACGTGAAGTGCCACTGGAGGTACATGGATCTTGTCAGCATAGATCTCACACTGTGGCTTTTTTAGGCATAATTGATACAGTCTTTCTCGAGGGTCAACCAATAATAACCCGCTCTCATGATTTGCTTGGCCATTCGATGTCCATTAGCATGTGTGCCATAAATCCCTTTATGAACTTCTTTTAGGATCTTTTTAGCTTCAGGAGTGTCAATGCATCTGAACAATACTTGATCGTGACTCCTTTTGCATAAGATTTTTCCATTGAGAACAAATCCCATAGCCAGCCTTCTGATAGTCCTTTTATTAGTCTTGGTTGTATTTGGGATATTGCTGATCTTGATGTAGCAAAGGATGTTATAGTACCACCGTAGGCCATCTTTTTCTTTTCTGACATGTAACAATGAACCAGAGTTGTGTAGATGTTCATCTGTATAGAAGCGACGTCTAACTCCTAGATGCTCATTTGGTTCTCTTCTCGAGGTAGGTGTCAAAAACTAATATCATCAAATTCTTTCTTGAGTTATGCTATCAGCTCCCCATACTGCATCAGCTTGGCATAGCGAGTTTGCCACCCTCCTTTCAATTGGTAGATGACTAAGGCTGAATCACCAAACACCTATAATATCTTGACATTCTTCTCAATGGCTATTTGTGGTCCTATGACACTAGCTTCATACTCTACGATATTATTCGTGTAATAAAAATTTAGCCTTGTTGTGAATGGATAATGTCTCCCATCAGGTGACATCGATATTGCCCCAATTTCGTGTCCTAGAGCATTTGATGCTCTATCAAAATACATCTTCCAAGATAGATCTTGGTTGAAGGCATCTTCATCTGTAGAAACATACATTAGATCTTCATCTGGGAAGTCAAAATTTAAGGGTTCATAGTTATTTGCCACTCGACTTGCCAAAAAGTCAGCTATCGCACTGGCCTTGATGGCCTTTTGACTGACATAGGCAATGTCGTATTCAGAAAGCAGGACTTGCCATCTAGCTAGCCTTCTTGATAGTGCAGGGGCTTTGCATAGATACTTGATAGGATGAGCCTTGCAATCAACCATGTAGTATGATACAGCATGTATTACTTGAGTCTTTTGGCTATCCACACTAAAGCACAGCATAACTTCTCGATTGCAGAGTAATTGCAATCGCATTCCGTGAACTTTTTGCTTGAGTAGTAAATTGCTTTTTCCTTCTTTCCTGACTCGTCATGCTGTCCTAATACACAACCCATAGACTTGTCAAAGACTACTAAGTAAAGGATTAAAGGTTGACCGGCACTGTAGTACCAATACTGGTGGGCTTGACAGATAATGTTTAACTTTGCCAAAGGCTTTTTGACATGCCTTATTCTATTTTTATGGATTTTCTTTGTGAAAAAGCCAAAAGATGGGGTCGCATTTGTCAGTGAGCTAGAATATGAATCTAGCAATGTAGCTTAGTCTCCCCAAAAAGCTTCTCACTTTTTTTTAGGTTTGAGGTGGTCGCATATCCTGAATGGCTTTGACTTTGTCTGGGTCAACTTCAATCCCTTTGTCACTGACTATAAAGCCTAGAAGCTTACCCGAAGTAACTCTGAAGGTACACTTGGTAGGATTCAATTTGAGTTGAAATTTTTGTAACTGTTCAAAAAGTTTTTGAAGGTCTGTGATATGCTTATCCTCTTTCGTTGACTTAGCAATCATGTCATCAACGTAGACCTCAATTTCTTTATGCATCATGTCATGGAATCGAGCTACCATGGCCCATTGATAGGTTGCCCAAGCATTTTTGAGTCCAAAGGGCATGACATTAAACTAAAATGTCTCCCACATGGTTACAAAAGTTATTTTTTTTCCATGTCTTCGGGTGCCATCTTGATCTGGTTGTAGCTTGAGAATCCAACCATGAAGGAGAACAAAGAATTCTTGGCAATGTTGTTTACCAAAGTGTCGATATGGGGTAGTGGGAAGTTATCTTTGAGACTAGCTCGATTCAAATCCTGATACTCAACACACATTTGTACTTTACCATCTTTCTTTGGGATTGAACTATATTGGCAACCCATTTTGGATATTTGGCTACTCTAATAAACCCTGCATCAAACTACTTTTTGACTTCCTCTTTAATTTTGAGGAGCATTTTTGGCTTCATCCTCCTTCACTTTTGCCAAATTTGTTTGCATCCAAGCTTGACGGGAAGCTTGTGGACCACTATATTAGTGTCTAGTCCTAGCATGTCTTAATATGATGAAGCGAATACATCTTGATATTTTTGGAGTAAGTTTATCAACTTGGTCCTAGTTGTCAACTTTATTGAGGTTCTGATTTTAACCTACTTTTGATCCTTCTAAGTACCCAGATTTATTACTTCTGTTGGGTCTTTATGGGGCATGATCTGCTTCTTCTCTTACTTAACTAATCATAAGAGGTCTAATGGTATGGAGCTTTCTTCAAAATCTTCTTCAGGATTAACTTCACTAGTGCAAATTGATTGATCAAAATCGATCTTCAAAAACCCATCAAACACATCTATGTCACTATCATCAGGACACTTGAAAGGGCAAAGAAATAGACATTGCAAAAGGCACACACACAACTAAGGGATTTAGATAAAAATGAGGGTAAAAGAGTAATAGAGACAAAAAGTTGAAAAGTGATACACAATATGGAATGATATATGCAAAAGTCACTTCATTGATAATGTTTGACAAAAAATGCCCTTTACATAGGACACCTATTTGCCTTTGGGCAAGGGCAGGTAGGTTTTCATTTCTTGACTTTACATGAAATAGACAGGAAAAGTGTAAGGGCTTCCCTCATGACCCTATCATCAAAACCAGGTCTTAGTGGAAGGACACAAATTTTATGGCTCGGTATCTTGGATGTGGAGGCTATTAATTGCCTTGTTTAGGATGACCACAATATCTTTAGCCTTTTGCTCTTCCAATTGGCTTGGATCAATTCACCCTCCCAGACAAAATATCTCATGGAGAGATGGAGACATTATCGGCTTTCACTTCCCCTCTCGACTTAATGATCGTGTCATCTCCTGGTTGCATATCCTCTTTTCTTGCTGCTTTCTTGAATGTGCATTGGCCTTAAATCCTCAGCCTTTTTCGTTGGCTTAAGTGGTGACCTATAAGGGTTAAGCCATCCCTTATAGATTCTTCCCAAGCCCTTTTCTAGCATAAAAACCTTTGCAACAGTTATTTTTAAACCTAAGTGGTACTCTTCGATAGGTGGGGTTTAACTATTGGCAACCCTTCTCCCATAAATATTGCATTGACAAACTCGAAGGATTAGAATGATGAATTCGATGCATCTTCATTAGGCTCTATGTAGATATCCTCAGTAAAGGTAGTGGCAATCATTTTTTTCAGCTATAATGGTGGCTACTTTGTCATCTATCACAAATTTGAGCTTCTGATGGAAGGATACGATGACTTCGATGGAATGTATCCACGGCCTACCTAATAGGTAATTGTAAGAAGGGTAATTATCCATAACTTGAAAATCCACTTTATATGTACATGGGCCTATCTAAAGCTTAGACTATGGTATGGCTACTTTTAATGTTAGACTGATTGACAGAGAGTTTGCTTAATATAGTCATAGGCATGACATTAAGGACTGACCTATTGTTTTTAAGTACTTTCGACAAAATGCGTCCCTTACAATGGGTAGTGATATGCAGAGCTTTATAACTACCCCTACCTTTGGGTGGGATCTCATCATCAGTGAAGGAGATATAATTATCAGCCATGATGTTGTTCACTAGCCAATCCAACTTATCTACAGGGACATCCGAGGGCATATTTGCTTCATTTAGCACCTTTAGTAATGCATCTTGATGAACCTTTGAATTAAGAAGCAGAGATAGCACAAAAATCTTAACGGGTTGCTTGCTCAATTGATCCATAATGTAGTTTCATTGTACTGGATGAACTTGAGAGACTACCTAGCTTCTCTTTCACTCACTGCTTCCTTAACTTTTTTAGGCTTGAAATTCTTGACTTGGGCCTGAGTGGTACTGGTTCTTGGATATGCATTAACCTTCTATTTTTCTTAAGCGGGGGGAGCATAACACCTTTCACTACGGGTTAGGTGACTAACTCCTAACAGTTTCATTGCAGCAGTTAAGGGAGTTAGTTCTTTGATCATCACTACCTGATTCTCGTATTTCCATGGGATAGCTTTTTTGCTCTTATACAAGAATGGTTTAGGTACTTCCATAACTAACTTCGATGTAGGTATCAAAGAGCTGAACTCAGAACTTAGCTTGCCATGAGGAATGAGGGGTCGATTTTTCCTATAAAGTGGCTTTGTGGTTTCCTTTCCTATCATATTGATAGACTCAGCAGTAAGTGTGATCTCATGATAGAATTCTATCTGGCCTTCATTCATCATTCTTTGAATCATAGACCTAAACTCCCTGCATATTTACAGGGTATGACCTACAACTATGTGAAAGTCATAGAAGTTGTTAGGATTATCTTCTAATTTTTCTATTACATTAAGCAACCCGACCTGAATCAGTGCTTGCCAGACCAAGAATATTAACATCCTTACATCTTCTATGCTTGCCCTTACTTCATGTTTATTCTCAATATCAATCATGTTTGCTGCTGGCTCAATGTGGTTTGGTAAAGGATTGGCTGCAACATTTGGTCCTTGGTTTGTTCTAAAAGTAGGCGATAGGGTTGTACCATTACAGGTATGGTGGCTTTATTTCTGGGACATGATTAGGGCCACTAAATGATTTTGGAGTAAGGTCTGGTAGAGCTCCTTATAGGTCATAGGGATGGGATCAAAATACTATTTTTGTTGATTTGCACCTCGATTGCCAAATGCATTATTGGTTGCTCGATTAGTATTTTGGTGAACTTATGGAGGGTAGCTTTGTGGTGGGTTGGATGGGATTGCAAAGGATGGTTTGTAGGTTATGGCATTAATTAGCTGAGGGGGGAGATGGTGATAGGATGAGAATACAGTGTGCTTGGGTAGTGAGGGTTAGGTATTTGATGCCATTTTTGCTGAGATGAGCTAGCATAACTTATGGCATTGGCCTTTTCTTCTTTCTTTTTACTGGCAATAAGCTTCTTGCTTGATCCAGATGTTTCCCCAGCTGACAGTCTACCATTCTTAATGGTTGTGTCAATCATCTCCCCAGAGAGGACTATGTCCATAAATTTCTTAGTGGCACTTCCTACGAGCTTCTCATAATCGGGAGCGCATAAGGTATGGATGAAAGTGACTGTCATCTCTTTTTCTGTAAAGGGAGGCTGACTAGGGCTGCTTCCTCTATTTACCTTTGGGCATATTGGCTGAAGCTTTTAGTGGATCTTTTCTCAAAATTCATCAAGGAAAGTCGATTCGGCATGTAATCCAGCACATGCTAGTATTGATTTAGAAAGGCTTTAGCCAAGTCAGCCCATGATTGGATTTTCACATTGTCTAGCTCGATATACCATTGAGCTGCTACCCCAATGAGGCTGTGTTGGAAGCAATGGATGAGGAGCTTTTCATCTTTCTTGTACCCAGCCATCTTTCGTAGGTACATTTGAATATGGCTAGAAAGGTCAGTGGTTCCATTAAACTTTTCAAACTCTAGGACTTTGAATTTAGAGGATGACAATGTTGGACACCAAAGACAGTGATTGTGCATCAAGAGCTCTAAACTTGTCACTTCCCCTGATAGCCCTTGGAGACTTTTTTCTAGTAGCTAGAATTTGTTCACTTCTGCCGTAGTCATGGTGGACTTTTGACCTTTTATTTTCTCTAGTTCTTCATGGTTAAGGGTTATCAGATTTGCTGATGAGACTCCAGTATTCACCCTGTAAATACCGAGAATAAATTAACCAACCGCAATAAGATTCAGATAGATGACTAGCAGAGCCTGAGCGGCAAGTGTAGGAGTGGGTCATTGTTCTTGTCTAGTTTCCCCTTAGGTAGGTTCTGGATTATTGGCAGGGGGACTTTCAACATTGGGAGGATTATTCCTTGTTTAAGCAGTGCTAGCTTGCCCTTTTTCTTCCATAGAGGAAGTCATCAGTTCCATAAGTTTTACGATTTGATTTTGCATTTCATATTGTTGATGAAGTATATGGTCTTGTGATTCCTTGACCATTATCTCAAGTCGCTCAATACGAGCTTCATGTTCATTCTCCATGTTTGTTTATGGCATCGTGTGTTGTAGTTGTGTGTGATGTAAGGTTCTGTGTTCCTGATTAATCTCAAAATCCCTTGCACTTTTATGGCCCAATTCCCATATAACAATTTTTTTTAAATATATTTATTGATAAGCATTTATGTTGCAATGATGAGTTAAGATAATGAATGATTGATGCAAGTGCAATGAAAAATGGCAAAATTAAATGTGCATTTGCATTAAAGAAATTGATTCTTCAAACAGCTTCATCAATAACATCATTCATGGAGTCACAAAAGGGTTTCCTTTTTTATGATATGATTACATCTGAAAGTATCTAACATGATTACATTGTGTAATCACACGATCAAGAAAACTCAAAAGTTGTTACTCATAATCTCCCACAGATACGATGTCTCGCTTATGAATCAAGCTACTTTAATCATGTCATCTACCTCTCGTTGAGCCATCTGAACTTGCTCACTGAGGTGCTAATGCTATTCTTGGTAGTTCAGACATGCTTAGTCAATTGTCACTCGCCAATCTAGTTCGCATTACTCGGATGCCCTTGTTCGTTCATTGATATGACCTTGATGATCCTAAAGAGATTGTTCTAACTCCTAGATTCTATGAATAAGGGCTTTATTTTCAACCTAGATGGCTCTCGTATCTCGCATTTATGCCTTGAGTCTTTGATTCTTTCGTTGGTAGGAGGAAGCATGAGCACGTGCCCTCGTGAACTTTTTTTTGTTGGTTCAAATTTCCTCCTTTTGCTAATTCAGTTCGTGATTAAGAGTGGTAACTTTTGCTTCCTATTAGACTAATGTCTTGCCAACACATCGAGACTTGTTCACTTTTCTAAGGGTCACGTAATCCTTGGTCAGGCTCTCAAGGTCATCTCTGAAGTGATCCCTTTCTTTAATGACTCGATCCATTTCACTGCTCCTAAGATAGATATCCATCTCTAGCTAGCCCTTTTCCTCTTTAAGTCGAGAGATTTTTGTAACAAAGGATGCCTTTTCTCATTCGAACTCCCTCCTAAGTAGCTCAATCTCAAAAGGTAGTTCCATTATTGGGATTTATAGTATCCTAGATTTGGGTGGTGGCAATAGATCGTTGATACGATGGAGTCTCCATTCTTCGCATCTAGGCATGGTGGGGCTTCGTCTCTAGTATCTTTCCATACAATGGATCCTTTTCCAAGCTTGAAAGCTAATTGGACTTTCACTTTATAATTAGGCTCTCTATATTCAAAATCCCAATGTCCTAAGTCTTCGAAGAAGGGGATGAATTGCTGGCATTGGAATTGATGCAACACTAAAAGAGGAGCATAACTGGTATTTCCCCATAATCCCAAGAGTGGCATACAAGTGTAGTCTCTACATCTGTGCACAATCGACTAAAGGAACACCCATCAGGCTCTCCACATGATTTCTTCCTCCTTGACATTTTGTAATTCCTTGACCTAATGCTTTTCTATCTTACCTTGATGATATTCTTTTTTTTAATGCCGTGAAAAGAGGATTGATCTTGAAGAAGACACTTTGCCTGACTCTCCCTTTCCTAACACAAAGATGACCTAGAAGCCATATCTGGAGCAATGTTGCACACCTGATAAACCTTCATGTTCCCATTCTTTTACAAAAGCTGAGGGTGCAGATGGTTTCGGTGATAATGGCAGAAGCAGGGTTGATGTTGCAACATAAGCAAGAAAAGAAATCTGTGACTACTGCCTCTACATAACCCAAAGTCTTTGGGAATATAATGAGCCTGTAAATTGCCAGAGCATAGACATCTTAAACTTTCTTTTGATCAGAAAGATTTACCATTGCCTCTTTCAAGCTGACCCAAGATATGCATTCACTACTCCCTTTTACTTTAACGTGACTGTCAACCTATACTTCTATGACTCCAAGAATTTGCCTTAACCTCTTATTGAACGAAAGAGCTGTTAGCACCTTGCAGTAAATTCGATCTGACTTAGCCCTTTCTATGTTGAGTAGGGCTATGTACTCATCAATGGTAGGGATTAAATCTTGTTGGTTGAAGGTGAAGCATCGGCAGGTTAGATTCCAAAACTGTGCTGCTGCTCACAACAAGCCATCATCCAACTGAACTCGAAGTAAGAGAGCTATATCCCCATACTTTTTCTGAAGGCTTTTTTCATGTTGCTGTCTTAATGTCTCAAATATGCTGTAGTTCTCGATAATCATTCTACCAAAAATCGATCTTGACCTCTTCATGCATTTCTAAGATGTAGTTAGGCTTTAGAATGTCCTTGTCTTGACATTGGTGACCTTCTGACCATGTTCTAATGGTTTAAAGGACTCGATAGTGGAGATAAGCTGTTGCTCCATAAATGATGCCCCTTGTTGAACATTGAACCAGAATAATTATCCTAAAATGATGATAGTCATGATGGTTATGATGAAATGATGCATCCACCAAAACAAAAACAAAGGGAAAATAAGTTACTGGAATATATAAAAGACAAATGTAAGGAAATGAAGAATTTAATAACATCAGAAAAAAATCATAACATGGCTTAACCAAGGTGGTGAGATGAGAAACGGGCAGCATTTCAACATACCAGGATACGATTTGCCCTACATGAGGTGATGTAATATCTTATTTTGATAGAAAAATAAATTACCAGTAGCAATATTTGTTCATCACCACTAGTGCGGATGCGCATTAAGCCATGACTCGAACAACATAACGGCTTATAGTATAAGAAGTTATAAATGATGGTTTTTGTTTACCATTATTTATTTATACAAAAGTTAGCTGTCGTTCAAACAGCACGACAGCATGCCTTGATAAATGATAAAAATGGAGATGCAGGTGACAATTGTATACTTATTGTCACTTACATAATTATGGTAATTAAGCATAAAGGTTAGGAATGTTTCCTCAAGTGAACCTATTCTTTGGGTATTCTAGCAAAGTTCCGGTGTGGTTTGACATGGTTTAGCTCGTATGGCTCACTATATAAGGTTTAAGTTGACACCTAAATAGGTATCTAAATTGCTCCTCTGTCTGGTAAGAACAGTTGAGGGACCTCGATCCTAGACCCACGAGGGACCTTAATCCTATACCCATCACGGGTTTGGCGGAATAGGTTTGATCTGTTGGATTTATTTTCCTATGCAAATGCAGAGGGTTACTCACGAGAGACATAGGTAATTTACATCCGGGAATTTATTGCCATGCCTATGCGAAGGGTTACTCACGAAGGTGGATAGCTCACTTTCTCCTAATGATTGGGTTGTAACCACACCATGGAGTTTAGAGGGACACTAATACACATGCAAGTGCATAGTATGTGATGGGGAACTGATCAAACCTTTTTGTTTACTTCTGTATTACCATTTTGATTAAACTAATGATTATTCAAAAATAAAACAATCCTGATAATCATGTCAAACAAAAGATTAGTTGACAAAACAAAAAAAAAAGGTCATGGTTAAATAACGATCGAAGATTGAAAGAACTAGGAACCTAGCAAGACATGGCTAGTTATTGGCCTAACTCTCTATACTGTCCCCGGTGGAGTCGCCAAGTTGCACAACATACCCCAGGGTGGATCCTTGCAGATCTATGGGTGCACATGAATTAAAATATTTTCGTGACTTGGAAATGTCTTCTTGGCCGAGACTTTTCTTTCATGATGTGATAAGAACGAGAATGTATGGATGCTTGACTTATGATATAGCAAGGGGGACCATAAGATGAATCACTCATCTTATCCATCTCGAATGACCATCATGAAATGGCCAATGCTTGGAGTCACCACCGATCATTTTCGGCTAGGCATGATTGGATGCCTATTGGAACCTATGTTTTGAGTTACAAAACTTAAAACATCGATCCCAAGGTCTACTAATGCAAAGATTTGCTATTTGGGTTTGAGAGTTAGTTACGCGTGATGAGGTACGAAACTCTTCGCGATGCCCAAAATCGGTATCTTACTAGCTATGTCTTATCTCAATTTCGATTCTTTCGATCTTAACTTGTCATTATTTTGATATAACCCTCTTGTAATGCATGAATCTTATAGAAATACAAATTCAGGTTTTGATGAAAAAGATTTAATCTTATATATTCCCTGGAAAAATGGGGAATATAGATATTTTCAATAAAATGACCTTTGGATTTTACCTTAAAAATAGAATATTCCACTTTAGGCACTAGAGAGATACCCACATGGAATACTACCCTTAGTTTTTTTTTAAAATGGTTAGAAAACATGAATGCAAATAATCATCATAAAGAAATCATGTAAGGCAAGAAATGAAGTGACATAACATGGATCATTCAATGCAATAATAAAGAAAAGAAATGGACTATCAAAATTTATCTCGCAATTAGCATCGATTATTTGGGAATAACCAAATCGATAATTTTTCAGATGCATCTGGATTTGTTGATTGAATGAGATTTGTTTAACACATTCATAGGAATCCAAGAAGGAAAAAAAAGATTAATTGTAGTTGAAAGACAGGGTTAGAGTATCCCCATGGATGATAAATAATTTTGACGAAGGAGGATTTTTCAATCTCAACAATTTGGAAAAGCAGGGTTGAAGTATCCCTGTGGATGACAAATCATTTTGACAAAAGAGGATTTTTATATCTTGACAATTTTGAAAAACAAGGTTGGAGTATCCCTTAGAAGATTAGAGTTGGAGTATCCTCATGGATGACAAATCATTTTGACAAAGGAAGATTTTTCAATCTCGATAATTTGGAAAAGTAAGGTTGAAGTATCCCCTCGAAAAGTCAGGGTTAGAGTATCCCCAAAAGTGACACATCTGGCACTCTTTAGAGAAGTTGAGTTGGAAAATGTAAATTAACAATACTTTGTGATTTAGAAAACGAGTGAGCATTTGAATGACTTTTGGCAAAAGAAATTATTGTGAATAAAGATGATAAAGATGTAAAATATGTTTATGCCTTGATATAAGCCTATTAGAGGTTAAAGCATGTTCTCGAGTCTAATCGGGCTGATACAGAGACATTCAAATGTCTTGAGATGAAATTTGGGAAAACAACTCAATTTTGACCATAACCATAAACAAGGGACAAAGCAAAGCAAGGGTATTTCTTATTTTCTTTATGGTTACAGGTCCAAATTCAAGTCATTGACATTTGAACATTTATGACTGAAAGAAAAGAGTGGCATGAGCATCAGGAACTCGTTCGCACAGCCCTAGAGTAGTTTGGGATAATGAAACAGCTTATTGATCATGCCACTCAAGGTTTTGACTCAAAAACAAGGCACGAACATTTCAGGAACAAGTGTAAGGCCATTTTTATTGCAAAATCAGAAGTTTAGAGCATGTAAATCAAGATTCCAGATCTGGAAAACTTAATTTACCCCAAGATATTTTGCTAACTTCTAAGGAAAATGCTAAGTTCATGCTAATCCTTATTGGCTAAGGTTAACATGCTTGGCTTGGGGAAGTTTTGAATATTAGTTTTTGATAGCCATCAAACATGGATTTTGATAAGGGGGAGACAACAAACATACAAGTGGATGGCACATAACATGAATGGGGATGCTAACTTTACCAATGATCTAGACAAAGAAAGTGTTATGCATTTTGACAAGAAAATGTTATGGATGCTGAAAATGATAATGATTCATGCAAGCTAATGTATAAATGTGCTTGAAATGAGTTAGGCTAATGATTCATACATGGATTAAGGATAACAAGATGCACGGATATGGCATAAAATGCATGAGTAAGACCTATCAAAATAATAAGGATAAAATGAGGCATTTTGCACATCAAAAAGGCATTAAGGCATCCAAGTCCTAAACTACCACAACCAAAAGCCATAATAATACACGATAATCCTAAAAGGGTTATGGAAACATAGAGAGCTCACTAAAATGATGAAGATGCTGAAAAACAAAAATGAAAGTGATAAAGTGAGAAGTTATACCAACAAAACTTCACTTTTGGCCAAATTGTTGGAGCAACAGAAATGGCTTGAATTTCCCTCTCTTCCTCATTGTTAATAAGCAATAAAAATAGAGAAAAAAATAAGGTTTTGGTTCTGGTATGGATGAGAGTGATTTTCAAAATGTTAGTGGTTGAAAATAAGTGTTTTGGGGCTATTTTTGGGTGCTGAGCAAAGACCTACGGGATTTGTTTTTTTTTTTATGTGTGAATGTGTTTTGGAAGTGAAAATGAGCTGGAATCTAACCTTTTTTAGCT
>JBBYHM010405587.1:0-12719 GCA_038381775.1 Adansonia rubrostipa
CCTTAGGGACCTCCGGATGAGCTTAAAATAAGTTCAAAAACTCTATCCTTTATTTCTAACTTAATTTTTGAAACGTTCTTATTGAGGCGTTCGAATGCCTCATGATCTATTCGGCTCATTCCCACGGCCTAAGCCTTTTAGATACGGACCAAGGCTAAACAAAAGAGGAACATTTTAGCCAAACTTTCAGCTCTCGATTTTTAAAAGTTTTTTTTTTCAAAATATGACCCATTCCTTTTAACGTCAAAGATTTTTATTTTTGGAGATACTCTAATCCTACTACTCTGAGGGGATACTCCAACCCTATTTTTAACTCAAATCCAATATCAAACTTCCATTTTCGAGGATACACCAACCCTACTACTTAGAGGAGATACTCCAACCTCGTTTTTAACTCAAATCCAATATCAAACTTTTATTTTTGGGGATATTCCAACCCCACTTCTCCGAGGGGATACTCTAGCCCCATTTTTAGCTCAAAATGACATCAAATTTTCACTTTTGGGGATACTTCAACCCCACTCTTCTGAGGGGATACTCCAACCTCACTCTCCATATTCCTTCCAAAATCCAATTTTTTTTCGGGACATCCCCGAGTCATTGAAACCTTTTTTTCTCCTCAAATTTTCATTGAATCCAACAAGTCTCAACATTGTCATCTCGGTTATTCATCAATAATCGAAGACAACTACGAGATTCATTTCGATCATCCCTCTTTTTTATATATTTTGTGTGTTTATTTTTGCAGGGATTTATTTATTATTTTCTTTCTTATCTTACTAATACGTTTCCTCTTGTAGAGACCTCGAGCATTCATGCTTTAAAAGAATTATTTTCCAAATCATAAAACGATATCTCATGCCGGTGTCTCTCCAGTGCCGGACATGAAATATTTGATTTTAAAAACCTATCCAGAGTTCATTTTCATCAAAAAAACCCTATGTTTCTCACCTCTTCGAGGCGCATAGGTGATAAAATTTTCATTAAAACTCGGACTCATATCTTTGCAAAATTTTACACATTAGAGGGAGTTATATTTAAATAATGATAAAAAGGGAATCGAAAAAATCAAGATTCACGTAAAGAAATAGTTAGATAGTACCGATTTTCAGGCATTGTGGGGGTGCTAATTCTTCGCCACACGTAATCAACTCCCGGACCCAAAATAACGAATTTCTGGTATTATTTTCAATAGGCGTTCAGTCATGCCTAACTTAAAATGATCGGTGGCGAATCCAAGTTTATGGCCACTTCTTGGTGGCCATCCAAGACTAGTCGGATGGGCGATTCATCCAATGGTCTTTTACTCTATGTCAAACATCATCATATTTTTAAGTCAAGCGCGCTTTGGCCCTTTGGATCCTTCGAAGTTCGTAAATGCTAGGTACATGGAACGTCGAAAAGAGATATAAATCTTTTAGGCTGGCATATGCCACTCAAAATGTAAACCAGAATGTATGATGTGGATAATTAAAAATACAATTTTTATTTAAATTTTTTTCCTTTTAGCATTATATTATCTTTTAAATTCATAAGTGCTCCATAAGTGTTTTCTTCAATTTTTTAAAAGGTAATAATTTTTTTATTTTCCTATTTTAATATTTGAGTTTATCGTCTTAGTATACGATTTAGATATCTTTTTATTTTCTTAAAAGTTGATATCTTTTCAGATGTTTTTTCAATTTGTTTCAATCACATAACACTTTTTCTTTTTATTTTTCTTTTCTTTCTCGTTGGCATTCAATTTTTATTTTTAATTATTTATTGCCACCCATTTCAAAATTATTAAAGTTATATCTTATATGGGATTATTGGTTATTGTTGTATTTCAGTTTTTGTCTGCTAATAGTAATAATATAAATCAAGTTTTAGGTGCTAAGTAATTGTGAAGATGAGATGAAGTTTTAAGCTTAAAACAGTTGTGGCTGAGAAATTTTCGAAGTTCTTAGTTTAAATGAGATATTAGAGATTGTGAGCTAATGGTTAAACACATGGGAGATTTAAATAGAGAAAATCAGTCAAAAGTTTTTTTTGCTAATTTTGTTGATTTTTATTTTCAAGCTTTGAGATTTTTGGGGTTAATTTGTTGATTCACTTGGTTCATATGCTTTAATATTATAGAATACATGTTATGTTATGGCAAAATTTATCTCTATTTTATTTGACAAAAATTAAATGATGGATGTTTCATAACCTTTGATTTTAGCCGAATAGTAGTAAATTTTAATTTTTTAAAATTTGAATCTTAAACAATAATTTTGATTGTTTTTAATATAAACAAAAATCATTTTAATATTATCTTGCTTTCCATGAACTCTTTTCTTTTAAAAAAATTACATCATCAATATTTATTTTTAAAAAGTAATAATAATACATCATCAATATTTATAAAAAGTAATAATGGCAAAAAATTTTATTTTTGTTACTAATACATCATCAATATTTATTTTTAAAAACTACTACAACCTAAAAATTAAAATATTCGTAATTGCGCTATCAATTTCTTTGTAGAAATTAACATAATGTATGCTATGAGTCAACGAATGAAACTATATGGTAATTGATATACATTTCAACCTAATGATATACAAAGGATGGTGGAAATCTTATTACAACAATTACAAAATCTAAAGATCGTAGGGTTTTTTGTGTTTAAGGTTGATTAAGTAAACAGCATTTAAAATGTTTGGTTAGCACTTTATCATTTTTGATATATAAATATTTTTGTTGTAATATTTATTATATCACAAATCTAAATGTAGTTATTTTTGTTTTGCTTTTTAGAAGAATTAAAACCATTATTACTAACAATTAATACCAAAGGCTTAGCTTATGCACCTACAAAATTGAATGATGACATATGTATGTGGGTTCACGCATAAAAATGAAACTTGAGTTTTGATTATAAAATGATATATCGGTTGAGAAAAAATGCTAATGATGTTTTAATTGGTTCGAGATTAATTGAATATATTATGAATAATAATAATAATTCTTAAGGCTTGTAAGAATTGATAATATGCATGGTCAAAAAAGTCTTAAAAAATTTCTAAAACTTCAACCAAATGAACTCATTAAAAAAATAAAGATGAGAAAGAAGAAGAAGATTATAAAAATGATGAAGGCATGGGGAAAATAATGAAAAATGAAGAATGATATAACCAAAATTACGAATAAGATGATGACAATGAAAAAGGATACGATGAAAATAATGAAAATAAGATGAAAATAATTGAAATTGAATAGATGCTTCTCAAGGAGATATGGGATTTGGTTTATACCAAAGAGACACCAGTCTTTTCGATCTTTTCTATTTATCAAGTTCTAAAATAAATTTAACATAGTAGAGACTTCTACTAAAGAGCTTTAATAGCAATCATGCATATACTAAACATAGTAAATACATCTACTAAAGAGCTATAATAGAAATGATTATTATTATTAAAAAAAAACTAAACAAGAATTTAGTTGCATTTTAAAATCAAGTTAATTATAAATTTCAGAATCGATAATGTCTTTATCATAAATATGAAATTAGGAAAAAATAATAATAACCTAGAGCAAGGAAGCTTGAAATCGGCTTCATATCTATAAACCAGAGTATATTAAGAGCAATTTTCATATCTAAAAATTATGGGATACTGTGCTAGTCCCTAATAAGAGTTCCTAATAACAGAAATAAATCTTTTAGATTGGTGTATGCCATTCAAAGTGTAAACTAGAGTGTATGATGTGGATAATTATAACATAATTTTATTTAAATTTTTTCTTTTAAAATTAAGTATTTTACCTTTATTCCATAAGTACGTCTTCAGTTTCTTGAGATATCTTTTTTTTTCTATTTATTATATGTGTTTGTTTTGTTGATATAGGGTTTAAATTAAATAGTTTATTATTATTCTATAAGTGCTTCACATGTGTTTCTTTAGTTTCTTAGAAGATAAGAATTTCTTTTTTTCTTATTTTAATATTTGAGTTTGTCTTAGTGATATAAAGTCTGAATATTTCTTTATTATCTTAAAATCTTATATATTTTCCCATGTTTTTTCAATTTGTTTTAATCACATAAGACTCATTCTTTTTTTTTTCCTTTTTTTTCTCCTTAACATTGAATTTTTTTTAATTTTTATTTTATCACCTTTTGCCATTTATTTTACAATATGTTAATGTTAAAGTTGTGTCTTACATGGGACTGCTGGTTATTATTGTACACTAATTTTTGCTGTTACTAGTAATAATATAAATCATTTCAAGCTTTAGGTCCAAAGTACTTACAAAAATGGAATAAAGTTTTGAGTTTAAAACAATTATAGTGGAGAATTTTTCAAAGTCTTTGGTTTCAAAAGGATTGTAGAGATCATAAACTAGTGATTAAATATATAGGAGATTGAGATAAAGACAACCAATCGAGATTTTTTTGCTTAATTTTGTTGATTTTAGTTTTCAACCTTTCAAATTTGTAGGGTCAGTTGATTCCTTGGTCCATGTATTCTAATATTGGCAAAAAACATGCTAAATTATGGTAAATTTATAACTTCAATTTTAGTCTAATAGTAATAAAGTTTTAAATTTTTAAAATTTAGGTCTTAAACAACAATTTTAATGTTATTAATATAAACTCATTTTAATATTGTTAAATAAAATCATTTTAATGTTATCTTACTTTCCATAAACTTTTTTCTTTAAAAAATTATAATAAATAATAATATTTGTTTTAAAATAATAATGTTAATAAAAAATTAATTAAAATTAATTTTTACTAAGACATCTCTATTTTTAAAAACTCATTTTTATATTAATGTATGCTTTATATAATGAAGTAGTGAGTGTACGAATGAGACTATATTGTAATTAAAGGATTCAGCCCAACGACATACAAATGGTAATGGAAATCTTATTGCAATAATTACAAAATGTAAAGATCATTGAATTTCTTGTGTTTAAGGTTGATCAAGTAAATAGCATCCAAAGTGTTTGGCAATTTATAACTTTTGGTAGATAAATGTTTTCGTTGTAATATTCATTATATTACTAATTTAAATTCATTTATTTTTTTTACTTTTGTTTTGCTTTGTGAAAGAATTAAAACTATTATTATTCACAATCAATACTAAGGGCTCAATTCATTTATTAGCTTATGCACTTATAGAATTAAAAGATGACAAATGTATATGAGATCATACATAAAGAATAAAACTTGAGCTTCACAAAGAGACAATGTTTGGTCATAAAATGATATAGTAGTTGAGAAAATATGCTAATATTATTTTACTTGATCAGAGATTAATTGAATATATCATGAACAATGATTTTTGAAAACTTGTAAAAATTACTAATATGCGTAATGAAAAAGATCTTGAAGGATTTATGGAACTCAAAGTAGATTAACTCATTAAAATAATAGAGAAGAAAAATAACAAGAAAACAAAAATGATGAAGATAAGGAAGAAAATGATAAAAGTAAAATAATGATATGATCATAATTATAAAAAAAAATGATAAAAATGAAGAAGATGATAAAAATGACAAAAACGGTGAAGAAAAAATGAGAATTTAGTTTCATTTATAAAATCAAGTTAATTACAAATTTAAAAATCAATAATATCTTTATCATGAATATGAAAGCAGAAAAATGATAGCCTAAAGCATGAAAGTTTGAAATTAGATCCACTTCTACAAACAGTAGTACACTAAGAGTAATTTTCATATTAGAAAGTTATATCACTCAAAGTATAAACCAAAGTGTACGATGTGGATAATTATCATTTTCTTTTAAGATTATATTGTCTTTTAAGTAGTTTACCTTTATTCCACAAGTACTTCATAAGTGCTTATTCAGTTTCTTGAAAAATAAATTTTTTTTAATTTTTCTATTTTAATGTTTGAGTTTGTCTTGTTGATATAGGGTTTAAATATAAATAGTTTATTTTTACTCCATGAGTATTTTATAAATACTTTTTCAATTTCTTAAAAAGTAAGAATTTCTTGTTTTTTTTATTTTAATATTTAAGTTTATCTTTTTTTTATTTATTTTCTTAAAATCTTTATATTTTTTGTATGTTTTTTCAATTTTTTTAATCAAATAACACATTTTCTTCTTATTTGTCCTTTCTTTCTTCTTAACATTTGAATTTTTTTTTTAATTTTATCACTTGTTGCCATTCATTTTATAATATAATAATGTTAAAGTTATGTCTGACAGGGGATCACTAGCTATTGCTGAATACTACTTTTTGAAGCTAATAGTAATAATATGATTCAAGTTTTAGGTGCCAAGTAATTATGAAGATGGGATAAAGTTTTGAGTTTAAGATAGTTGTTGAAAATTTTTTTCAAAGTTTTTAATTTCAATGGATTTTAGAGATTGTAAACTACTCATTGAACATATGAGAGATTGAGATAAAAAAATTCAGTCGAGACTTTGTTTGCTTGATTTTGTTTATTTTTGTTTTTAATGTTTCAATTTTGTAAGGTCAATCAGTTGATTCCCTTGGTCTATATGTTCTAATATAATAAAAATACATGCTATGATATGGCAAAATAATATTTTATTGTCTCTTTTGCTTGACTAAAAATAATTAATTTTAGGTTTCACAACCTTTTAATTTTAGTTTTAAAAGTAATAAATTTTAATTTTTAAAATTTGGGTCTTAAACAATAATATAAACAAAATCAAATTTTAATATTATCTTGCTTTTCATAGATTTTTTTATAAAAATAAAATCAAATAATATTAAAATAAATTAAGTAATAATGGTAATAAAAAATATTATTAATACATCATCAATATTAAAAACCCGCTAAAGCCCAAGAATTAATTATTCATAACTGCACTATTTTTTTTTTTAGAAATTGACATAATATATGCTGCACATAATGAAATAATAATTGAACAAATGAAACTATATGGCAATAGATGGACATTTTAGCCTAATGATAAAGGGTAGTGAAAGATCTTATTTTCATAATTACAAAATATAAAGATCATAAAAGTTTGTATGTTTAAGGTTGATCAAATGAATATGCATCTAAGAATATATTTGATAAGCAATTTATAATTTCTAGTATATAAATATTTTTGTTATAATATTCATTATATTACTAATTTAGATGTATTAATTTTTTATTTTTATTTTGCATTACAAAGGAACTAACATTCTATTTACGTACAATCAATACCAAGGGCTTAATTTATTTATTGTGCATGAAATTGATTGATGACATATGTATTAGGATTCATACGTAAAAAGTGAGACTCAAGTTTCACATGGAAGCAGTATTTAGTTATAAAGTGATATATTAGTTAAGAAAACATGCTAATAATATTTTAGTTAGTTGGAGATTAATTAAATATATCATGAATGATGATGATTCTAAAGGCTTCTAGAAATTAATAATATGTGTAGTCAGAAAAGTCCTAATAAATTAATTAAACTTTAAGTAAATGAATTTATTGAAATGATGAAGGTGAAGAAGAAAAAGATAATGAAAATGATGGAGAGAAAGAAAAACAAAAAAAGATTATAATCAAAATTATCAAAGATAATGATGAAAATAAAGAAAGATATAATAAAAAATAAAGGAGATGATGATAATGACAAAGATAATGAAAAATAAAATAAAATTGAATAGATGCTTTTAGAGGTGATGTAGGATTTCGATTATACTAAAGAGAAATAAATCTGTTTGGTTATATATATATATATATATATATATATATATATATCACGTTTTAAAAATATCTTTAGTAAGGTATATATTTTTACCGAAGAGCTTTAGTAGTAATCATGCACATGGTATGAAATCCTGTTATTGTTGTTATTATTATTATTTAATTAAAAAAACTAAACAAGAAATTAGTTCTATTATAAAATAAAGTTAATTATAAATCTGAGAACCAATGATGTTTTTATTATAAATATGAAAATAGAAAAATGATAGCCTTCAGCAAAGAAGCTTGAAATTACATTTATGTTTATGAACTATAGCATATAAAGAGCATGTTTGATACTGTAATGTTTTAGGATATGAGACTAGTCAATGCTAAGAGACACGAATCTTTTAAGTTGATATATGTCAAGTGTAAACTAGAATGTATGATGTGGATAATTAAAATACAATCTTACTTCAAATTTTTTTCTTTTAAGATTATATTAGTTACCTTTACTCCACATATACTTTATAACTGCTTCTTTAGTTTCTTAAAAGATATTTTTGTTTTCTTATTTTAATATTTAAATATGTCTTATTGATTTAAGATTTAGATATCTCTTTATTCTCTTAAAGCCTTATATCTTTTCACATGTTTTTTCAATTTGTTTTAATAATAGAACATCTTTTCTTTTTATATTTTTTCTTTTTCCTTGGCATTGAAGTTTTTTTGTCATTTATCATCACTCGTTTTACAATATAGTAATGTTAAAGTTATATCTTACACGAGATTATTTTCTATATAGTAACAATATGAATCAATTCGAGTTTTATGTGCTAAATAATTTTAAAGATAGGATGAAGTCTTGAGTCTAAGATGGTTATGGTTGAGAATTTCTCATTACAATGGGACTGTAGAGATTGTTAAGTAGTATTAAACATATGGGAGGTAAATATTAAAAAAACCAATTGAGACTTTTTTACTTAATTTTGTTGATTTTTGTTTTCAAGATCTTAGTTTTGTGGGATTTGTTAATTTTTTTTCTCATGTGTTCAATTATTATAAAATACATGATATGTTATAACAAAATTTATTTGACCAAAATTTTTATTAAGGTTTTATAACTTATAATTTTAATCTAATAGTAATAATTTTTATTTTTTTTTAAATTTAGGTTTTATACAACAATTTGTGTTTTTTAATATAAATAATCATTTTAATATATTTTTCTTTGAACAAGCTTTTTTTTCAAAAAATTAAAATCAAACAATATTTTGTAATACTTATAAAAAGCAATAATGGCAATAAAATATTAATTTTTTGTTTTTGTTTCTAATTTATTGTCAATATTTATTTTTAAAAATCCTCCACAGCCAAGAATTAATTATTCATAACTATACTATATTTTTTTTGTAGATATTGACATAATTTATGCTATGCATAATAAAGTAGTGAATAAACGAATAAGACTGTATGGTCATAAATGGACATTTTAGCCTAATGGCAGACAAAGGATAGTGGAAGTCCTGCTACGACAATTACAAAATATAAAAAAATCAGAGTTTCTTATGTTTAAGTTTGATTAAGGGAATAGACATATAAAAGAAGTGTTTATTAATGAATTTATAATTTTTTGTATATAATTTTTTTGGTCGTAATATTTATTGTATTACTAATTTAAATGCATTCATTTATTTATTTTTATTTTGCTTTATAGAAGAATTGAGATCATTATTACTCATAATCAATACCACCTATAAAATTGAATAATGGCGTATGTACTTGGATTCATACTTTAAAAGTGAAATTTGAGTTTCATATCGAGGCAATTTTCAGTCTTAAGATGATATATTAGTTGAAAAAACATACTAACAATGTTTGAGTTGGTTAGGAATTAATTGATTATATCATAATGATAATGATTCTTGAAGGCTTGTAAGAATTGATAATATGTGTGATCAAAAAAGTCCTGAAAGATTCATAAAACTCCAAGCAGATGAACTCATTAAAATATGAAGAAGAAAAAAAAAAAAAGAAGAAGAAGAAAAAGATAAATGAAAATAATGAAGTCGAGAAAGAATGCTATGAAAATAAGGATATGATCAAAATTATAAAGAAGATGATGAAAATAATGGAGATGAAGAAAAAATGAAAATTAACTAGATGCTTTTGAAGATTCAAAATATAATACTATATAAGTTTATTTGAGTTTAAAAATGATGAAAACTAAATTTTTATTTATGTATTTATTGTAATTTTACTTAATGATTGTTGCCAATTTTAGAATTCTAAATTACTTTTTAAAACATATGTAGTAGCTTCACTTATAGTGAATATGTATGACATAATATTACAAATGCTATTTATTCAGTGTTTTAATTTTTCTTTGTATTTGAGATGAGTATTTCAAAATGAGTATGCTTAATTTTTTAAAATTTTTTGATATATTTAAAGTATCATAAAACATATGTATTGAACATAAATAATTATAAAAAAAATAAGATTATGAATAACATATTTTATGACTTGTAAAGTGAACATTCTTTGTTCAATAAATGATCACTTGTTGAAAACAGAAATAATTCAGTTTTTGGTTGTATCCTAATTTACAAATATTTTTTATTCTTTTATTTTGTTTAGGTCAAGTCAATAATCAAATATTATTGCATCAATGCTTTAATTTTTTTTTTATAAAATATCTTAAACATTAATTAATTCAAATAATTTTAAACCGATCAAAATAATTTATTGTTACATCTCTTGTTGTCATGTTTATATACTTTAATCATAGTTTTAAATCGTAATCGTAGATTTAATTGCGAAAGGAGTTGTGAGTGTCACGAAAGTTTTGTAACATGATCGTGGTATCGTGGTTGTGAAATTTTCTCAAAAATTCACAAGTATTACATAAGAAATCTTAGTTCTTATTACATCTATTCAAATAAATCTTACACATTTTAAATTTCCTAACACAAGATTAAAATATTTTACTTGAACTCATTTATAAAAATATTATTATTAGTAGAACAAGAATTAAGTTAAAGTTGTAATATTAAAATAAGTTAGACTTATCTGCCACAAAAGCCATTTGTTTAACTCTTATGTGGCTAATTTCTAAAAAAAAAAAGCCTTAAAAAGACTAAAGAAGTCATTATCTCTTTTGCAATGGAGAAACAAAAATTATAAACAAAACAACTCAAACCTTACCCAATCCATAAGTCCTAATACAATTTGTAAGTATTCTCCTCAAATTCTTTTAAATCCATTGCTATTTAACATTTAAAGTATATTTTTAGCATTTGTTTGTTGAGATGATGAGACCCAAAGTGTTTTGCTTTATTTTTATGCAAGTAGTCTTTTATTTGGGGATTTCATTCCCAGAAATATGCTTTTCAAGCTTTTCTTCCTTTTTCTTTCCTAATTAGAGACTATATGGAACATTTGATATTGTATTTCTGATGAATAGCGGGCTGTAACGGTGCGAAGGACCTCATTTTGTATTGTAGCAGTCGATATATCGCACGTAACAACCGCTATGTCATGATTCCAAAACATGGCAACAATACTGCTATTTTGTGGTGCGACACTTTTGGAACCCATTACGATATGGCCATTAGTAACGTAACGGTAGTATTTTAGAATTATGACTTTAATACACACTAAAACTAAAGCTTGAGACTTTTATTTAATGCTTAGACAATAAATTTAGCAAAAAGAATCACTTTGAGTGAACTTCATTGATCATTGCACTTGACAAATTAAAACCGTTTATAATTTTTTGTTGAATCAAACACTGCCCATTTAGGGGTTTGTCTATTGCCCTAGAGTATTTGTTAATGTTGTCATTAAAATGAGAAAATATTTTTTTATATTTGAAAAATATTTCTCATCCCTCAAGAAATTAGATTCAAGGTTCAAAGGTGAAGAAACAATCATTTTTTATACAAATTAAAGGGTTTAAGGCTTTTGAGTGCAATTTGATCAAGCAATGCACTATCTCCTTCAAGCTTTGATCATATATTTTGGCAAGAGGGTTGCAAGGGTGGTTATTAATCTGCAATCTCCTCAAGGTCCTAACGAGATCCTGATTTTGATTTCAAAACATTTTTTCCACAAATATTGTTTGCTCAATATCTATTGCATATCCTTACCACAAATAATGACAACAAACTAATCTGTTTTAAATTATGATAGCAAAAAATTAGGTACACATGATGAAAAGAAAACAAATGTCTTCCGTTTTGATATAATATAAATAGCTGAGCATATTTGATTCCTAAGAAAATTTAATAGCATATAGGATCATATATTGGTCAAAATAGTTGGTTATGCTAATAGGATCCCTCAAGGTGAGCTTGACCTTAATAGGAGACAATATCTTAGTGTCATAATAGAAACAAGAAAAACCAACATCAGAAAAAGAGTGCTTAAAAAAAATAAAGTTGTATTACATCAAAATATAATGCTTCAAAGAACAATAAATCCATGCAAAATGTTTGATCATAATTCTTCATAAATGCAAGCACTTGTAACAGTCGTCATCATCATCATTGCTTTCATCATCACATTCACTTTGACTTGAATTGCACTACAGTGGACTCACCTTTCTATGCTTCCAAATCTATTAAACTTTTTATTCCATAGAAGGCAAGCATATGATGATTGTTTTTTCCAAGTCTTTTGCATGCTTGAGCAGATACTTTGCTAGCTCTGGATCATTCCCTTTCTCATTGTGAATCTGGACCCTTGCTTCCTTTAATTGATTAACAAACATCATCTCTTGACTCTCCCAATACTTCATATCGGATGTAACATTCTTTGACAATGACGAGAATAGACATTACAGTTCTACAGCCTAATCATTATACATAAGTATCTTAGGATGCCTCAGGATTCCTGTTGTCTTACTACAACTACAACAAGAATTTTTCATCTTTGCAGCAACGCAAAAATGAGTATGTGTCTTTGCGCGCGCGCGTGTGTGTGTGTGTTTGTGAGAGAGAGAGAGAGAGCAAATATTCTTTCTTGTCATTAGTTGGTAGAGATGATATGTTATACATAGAACCCT
>JBBYHM010405597.1:0-61436 GCA_038381775.1 Adansonia rubrostipa
TAAGGTATAACCTTACACAACTATCTTTTAAGGCTTAGATAGAACCTTTTAAATACTTTGAGAATTATACCCCAAACTCTCAAGTATTTTCACCCACCTTCACATAACCCTTTTTGTGAAATGAAAGAAGTATTTTGCAAACTAATTGAACCTCTAGTAGATGGATGTTTTCTGGAATTTAAATACAAGAAGAATAAGATACAAATAGACTTAAAGAGTATGAGTTAATAGAAGTAGAAAATAATGAATTTGATGATTTTGAGCTTTTGTTGTTCAATTATTCACTAAAATCTATATCTCTACCTCTTCAGCTATTTGGAATCCCCATTTATAGCTGTAAATTGATTCATAAATGTTGGGCATTTAATGTGGTTGTTGGAGAGCTATTGTGGCCTTCATAAATGCTGAATTCTGTCCAATCCCGTGCTATAGTATCGATACAATACCAATAGTATCGATACACAGTTCAAAAATGTGACCATTACAACTTGTTGTATCGATACTGGGGTCTCAGTATCAATACTAAGCAAGCTGTATTGATACAGATACCTTTGTATCAATACATATGAGGGTTTCAGCCAAACGTAAGCTACTCCTAAACTCTGTATCGATACTCATAGGGTGAGTATCGATACTGATCATAATGTATCGATACATTTGAAGGTTTCATACAAACCTTGGCTATTGCCAAGCCGTGTATCGATATTCAGGGAGTGAGTATCGATACTAAGCAACCTGTATCGATGCACATATTCATTGTGTCGATACATTTGAGGGTTTTATGCATAGTATCAATACACATGTTCTTTGTATCGATACTAGGCTTCAAAACTTGTTTGTAAAATTATTTTTGTCGACTCAAACACATCTCAATGATTACAACCTTAGTATTTTTAAAGATGTGTTTTAATTTAAACATAAATACAAGGTAAGCATTAATTTAACTTAAGTTTGTTGGTTATATCAAAACTAAATTCAAGGTTGACACACTTAAATGTCTATGAAAGATGTCCATATGTGCTAGTTGTATATATTAGTCCTTAGACTTGTGATACCAAGTCATTTTATATGTGGAGTATCATACTTAAAGATCATCATGAATGGGCCCACAGTAGATGGATTCCAAAAGAAGAGTGTTTTTAGGTATGGTATGAAACATACTGAAGATGGATAAGTGATTTAGAGAAGATTCACCACTCCAAGCAACATTTTGGTCATATCTCGAATGATCTTGACTATGGTTAATTGGATTAAAGTCTATGGCTTGAGCATAACAAATTACAAAGAATTTGTTATTGCACCATCTTGAATGATCATTAACTAAGAGTTGCAAGAGGTTTAAGTAGACACTACACTATACTCATCCTTAATTTGAGATATTTGATGAAAGGACTATATTACATTGATAAGTTGGTTAGTAAAAAGTTTTGAAGAAGCCACATTTCTTTCTATCAACATTTGGGTGGTCATGATGGGTTAGCAAATCTTACTCTTGATCTATTAACATGATTAACAAGATTATTCATGTCCATTGTCAACATGTTAGGAATCTAATGCATCACAAATAATAAGATAGAATTGTTGAACTAAACTAGATGTTCAATTAAGTTAGACTTAATTGAATTAAAAGATAAATTAAGGAGGACTTAATTGAATAAGTTTAATTAAGAGAAATTTAAGACATCAATTAGATTTGTGAAATCTAATTAGAAATGTCTTAATAAGGCAACAATGATTAGAAAATCCTATTAAGAAAATGCCTAAGTGTAGACATGGCTTTAAGGAAAAATATAAAATAAGCCAAATATTTGTATTTGAAAATTAAATAAATGATTTGGTAATTATTTAATTAATTATTTAATATTGTTAACCTGAATTAAAATTGTTTTACTTAGGTTAAAAATTTTTAATTATGGATTAAATTGTCTAACATTTGAATGGGGTTTTGGGCTAAAAGCCCTTAATTAGCAAGAAAAAGGAATTTAGTTATGAACTACTCCATGTTAGACTTGCTAATAGACTTGGTGCATGCCATTCGTGGGGTGTTATTAGGTTGCATATTACTACTAAGGCCTAATCTTGGACAAGCTAATTAAAAATAGTTTTAATAGGCCCTAAGTAACCCTAAAAATGGTGCCACCTGTAAGTTTATTTTGAATGGGTCCAATGCACTCATTAAACATCTAAACCTAGTCTAAGAGGCTTATAAATATAATATTAAATCATTTTTGGAGTAAGTTGGCTATCAAAAAACTCTATGTAAGAATCATTTTTAGACCTCCATGAAGCCAATTGCAACAACCCCTACTTCCCTAATCCATAGTTTGCGCTGATTCATATTCTTGGTGGTCAAGAATCGTTCTTGATTGTATTGAAGCTATCTCCCTAAAAAAGTTGTTTTCTTTTTTTCTTTTATGCCAAAGGTAAGAAATTGTTCCCAGATCTCCTCACATCTAAACATTTTGGCAAATTATCCTTTGGTTATGGTTTTAGAAGCCATATGGAAAGCATAAAAGAAACACCAAGCCAAAGAAGGTTTTAACCATTGTCTGTGTAGATAAACATTAGAAGCAAGGCATTTGAATTGCTCGTGATTTTAGATTACCTTTCAAAAGTCTATTAATCAAGATTTGGGAATCTTTTAGATCTATAAAACTCAAGATTACAATATCTTCAAGTTAGGTAATCTGTAAATGTATGGTTGATTAAATTCTGATTTAAATCAATTATGTTTACCATATGTAAATCCCTATCTAATAGATCCACAGGGAAGTTTGACTTTTCTGTGTTTACTATTTTGGCTACTCATATTATGTTCTATAAGAAATTTTAAATGCTATCTATGCATGCAGCTAGACTTTACTAGGAATATGGACTCCTGCAAGTGGTATCAGAGCGTATAGGTTACGGATTACATGTGGTTGATATAGTCTAATTCATGATAATAGACATTCGGATTTCATATGTGTAGATCTATAAGTTTTAGGCCTAAGAATTTTGTAAAATATTTTAAAAATTTTCTTAATTTTGATAACATGCTTAGAATGTATATTGATCATTATTGAAAGGTTTAATGATTAATAAAAATTAGTTTTTAGTGGTTTATGTTAAATACATGTTAAATTGATAAAGGCTTGAGGCATGTAGACTTTGTACTTTATGGTTGCACAAGAGAGCTTTCTAATTTTTTCTTTGTTGTAATAATTGTTTTTTATAATCTGATTTTATCATATTAAGATGATAAATTTCAATTTTGATTTATTTAGATATGATTTAAAACAAAGAAAAACAATCTGAAAATTTTTTGGGATATCGCATGGTATGGTGTTGTAGGCTAATTTTAGATGTGATCTTGCACCTAATACACCTTGAAATCTTTATGGAAAAGTTCCATAGGTTTGTTGCATCTTAGGACAGCATGTTAATCAAAGAATAATTGATTCTTGAATGGATCTTGGTTGCTAAAAATCAAGGCATGGTACCATGGAAGGTGTTTCATGTGATTTGCAATTTAAATGGTAATTTATTGCTATTAAGTTTTCTATCTTGGTTTGTAATTTGGCATATCTTGAATGAATTTCCAGCATCTGAAATCAGTATTTAAACATCCTTCAAAGGTGTGGAACTATTGTTTCAAAAGCTAGGGCTTGCGACAAGGTGATACCACTCCCTAGCTTTCCTGGAAACTTACGATTAAGGGTAAGAAAGCTGCCACCTTGAATGCAGCCTTGAATTGCTTCTTGGAAGCATCTAATCTGATTTTTCGTGCACTTGAAATGGCCTCTAGGCATCATCCAAAGGTGGCAGTCAAAAGCTATTGGCATGGCCAAAAGATTGCCTAAACCAAAGGCATTACTTGTTAGAGTCTTACTTCTTCTGGAACATGTTTTCTAGTGAGAGTAAAATTCCTTAAAATTAGGAATTTGATTCCTTAATTTGTGGAATGAGTTTAAGTTGGATTAGATAAGAGTTATCTAAGAGAACAAGGCTCCTAACTTTAGGAATAATGAAAAAGTTTCAGTTCAACTAGGTTTCTTTAAATAGACATGCTTTAAAAGAATCAAGATTTGGAAACTTGTTCTCTTAAATTATTCAATTAAATAAGTTGCTTTAATTTAAATTCATTAAAGATGTTAATTTTTGGAAACCTAAATAGAAGCATGCAAATTAAAAATATTTGTCCTTGTTGAGATAAATCACCTAAAAGTTAGGTAAATATTCAATTTAAGACTAGTTTTCTAAAAGTTAGGAAAAGATTAACCATATTTAATCACTATGGCTGATTCTTGTAGATGCTTTGTTGAATGTTATAAATTTGTTTATACATGCATTATGTACATGTGATATTAGTTATACATTTTATGCTATAATTGTTAAAGCATGATGGATGGTTATAGACTTAGATCTTAGTTTACCTAGGTAAATGTATGATTGAAATATATTCTTACGACATTTACTTTTATTAAATAGGTTTTGTGAACCCTGCCTTATCTTTATTATATTTTAGAATTGTAAAATTCTCTATTCACATGATTCCCCTTGAATATAACTCGAGGTTTTCCATAAATGTAATTGAAGATGGTGCCATGAAGAATTGTTCAAGGAGAGCACTATCAAGACTTAAGAAGAGTTGGTAAGGTATCCTAGGGTTTTGATCAACTAATTTCCAAATGGCTCATGGAAACTAGACAAAGATAAAAGTCCATAATCATTCATGTAGGATTGCATGATTACATTTATTTTATGTTGATACATATATATATATATATAAGGTTGGAGTCATATCATCCTGATATTAAGCTAACTACATATGATAAGTCTCTTTTTATTCATCAATTACAGCTTGTATTATCTTTATATAACCATTTCCTGTAGAGGCAAAATCAAGTACATCTAAATCATGCATTGGAGGAATGAACTGTCGAGACTCAAATTGCCTCTGAACCAACAAAAGAATATAGCTACTGCAACCCGAGATCCAAAGCAAGGGTACCCAATTTTGGTACCTATATCAGTATAGCATATCACAAGAAAACATAATGGTGTTATCCATGTGATATTATCCTTCTTTCAGTTTTGAAATACCGATAACTTCTGCTCCTTGTTATAATCACTTAACCATTTCTTTTCAATGAACTTGACAATCGATGAGAAGGACTCGATACACATATGAATATTAGCCACTTTTTTTGCAAAAGTAACTATGGACCCATATCTACAATAATTGTGCACATCTGAGAAATCTATTCCTCAATTTTCTCTTATAGAAGTTTAGTGATGCATCATCTCCTCAATGAGAATCATGATAGCCGGGTTGATATTATACCTTAACAAATCAAAGAAATTGACCACTACTATATTAATATACCTTAGAGTCGTAAGGAATACCACTAATCTATAAACAACCAATGTGAAGATATCCATTTTCCTTTCCAAGTCCAGGCAGTCATCCATCAAATTCTATAACCTATGTGACAATATATAATCATTTTAACCTTTTTGGACCACATATGCCCTAATCCGAGCCTTAGATGCTCTAGTAATGTTAGCTATCTATCTTTTGAATGTTGGTGGATTAAACTAGTTGATGTACATCTAATCGAAAATAGCAAACTCAATATGCAACAAGGTGGTCTAGACACCTAATTTTATCCTAGCCCATTTTTCGGATAGTCCAAAATATCTTAGATAAAGCGTTTAGTGGCCACCTAGTGGTGGCAGATTTCCTAAGGGTAAAATAACATTTTCAAAACCTATTTAGTTGTGCTTAAATGACAGTAGGTGCATGTGACAAAATTAGCACCATTTTCAAAGGTTGTACATAAGAAATCTCGGGTGAAAAAACAAATATTAAGGTAAAAAAATTAGCTTTTAACTTTATACTTGTGAAATTTTAAAATTTATTTTTGCGGATATTATTATGGTCAAATTTTCATTTTTAGAAATTTTGTGAGAATTTTTCATTAAATTTAGGAAGCTAACCGTCATATATTTTTATGCACCATGCCAATATGCATTTCAAAAAATAAAAAATATTCAAGAAAAATTCATATTGGCATTTCATGCCACAAAGTGTCAAGTTGTAATTTTGAAAATTTAAATGTGAATTTTTTACAATACCACAAGTATCATACTCGTAAAATTTTTTTAGTAAAAATTGTTTCAAATTTTAGATTTTCATTTTTATTATTTTTATAAATTAATATTTTAATTAATATGTTGGATAGAATTCATTTTTATAAAATTTGAATATATTTTTGAAATTTTGTTATTTTCAAGATACGGAGTTTTCTAGTCCATAAACATTTTTTAGTAAGATTTTTCTAAGTTTATAATTTTTAAAATTCCTCATATATTTTCATTAAATTCATATTAAATCAGTTTTTAAAAATTTAATTTATTTTATGAGTTTTGCATTTTTTAAAAAATTTTTTATTTTAAAGATATGAAGTTTCTTACTCCGTAAATTTTTTTGGGAGGATTTATAATTTTTACAATTCTTTAAATACTTTTGTTAAATTCATATTAAATAAGCTTTTTAAATTCAATTGCGCATAAAATTTAACGAGTTTGAAATATTTAATTACCTTTTTCTTACACATAAAATTTTTGAAAATTTTGCTTTTAAATTTTTATGTGAAAATCTTATTAATTTTATTTTTAATTGGCCAAGTTTTATTTTTTCCATTTCACAGGCTTTAAAACCTGTAAATTTTTTTAATGGGCCTGATAAGCCCGTTAATTTTTTGAAAGGCCCAATGAACCTATTTTTGTTTTTATTAACATGTCCAAGAAGTTTATTTTGATTAAATTTGTAATTAAGTTTGTTTTGTAAAATTTTATTCTTTAAATATATAATTTTTAATTTGTTACAATTTAGTCCCTATTATTTGTTCAAATTAAACTTTTTTTATCTTTCTCATATCTTTAAAATTGATGACGTTATGCATAATGCAACTACAAAATGATAAAAATTATTAATTTATATCAAATGAAATAAAAAAATCAAAAAATTAAATAAATATTAAATAAAAAACAAAAAAACAAAAATCCTAGAGAATTCTAGGAACCATTTGGCCAAGGGCTTTTTGCTTAGCGCTTGGCCAACTTCCATCCCCTATAAATAGGGGATAATTTTCTTAATTTCAGGACTTCAGGCTTTAAAAAGAAAAAACACTAAAATATTTGATTTTTCAAGCTTTTCTAAGGTAAATTTCTTGTAAAATTCTTAATTTTCATTTATTTCTTGTTTGAATCTTCTTTTTAATAAGCCAAATGAATACTTGTGCTCATGAATTTTGATTCATGTTGAAAGGCCAAGTATGATAGTTATGATTAAAGTTTTAGATTTTGGTCGTTTTAGTTAATTTTTATTAGAAATAATTTGATTTTCTTTGAGATTATTCGTGTATGTTGATATTTATATTTACATTTTCATGTAAACATGTTTGTATAATTTTTCTTAATATTTTCTTCTTGTTTTAGATTGATTTACTCATTAGTTTTTATGCTTATACATGCTTAGTAAAAATTTTAACATTTATATATGTCAATATTTATTAAAATATGTGATGAAAAAATATTTTTGCTGAAAAACCATGCTAGCCGAATCATGTAGGAGCTGATTTTGTGATGTTTTGCTTTTATTTTGCTTATTTTCTAAATTGCAAAACTTTTTCTATAGCCATCCAAGCTTGGCCGATTGCCTGTAGTCAACTTTAGAAATGTTTTTACGCTTAGTTTAACATATTTAAATGTGTTTTATGCATTTTATACCATTTGGGCCATTTTATAATATTAAAATGTTTGAGGATTAATTCATAAAATATAAAAAATTATTCTTTGGCCATAGGTGTTTGGCCGAATCATTTTCATGATTTTTGTATGGTTTTTGTGATTTTTCATGATTTGTTTTGTGTTAATTTATGATTTTCTATTATGTAAAGACTAAATTATAAAAATGGAAAATTTTGTTTCAAGGACATAAATGCTTGGCCAACTGCTTGTGTATACTTGTGAAAGTGTTTTCATGTTTATTTTGATATGTATGAATATGTTTTGTACATTTTCCATCATTTTGTGACTATTTTGTAATTTTAAAATGTTTAGGGTCTTTTTTGTAAAATTGTAATTTTTGTTCTAAGGCCATAGGTACTTGGTCGAATTTATTATATGATCTTTAGTATGATTTCTGTAATTTTTTGTAATGAATTTTGTGTTTAATTATGATTTTATTTTGCACAAGGACTAAATTGTAAAATTATAAAATATTAAGGATCATTTAGGAAAACTTTGCATTTTAGAGTTAATGTGATATTTTTTATATTTTAAAAATATTTCTAACATTCCTATGGCCTTCCTTAAGGGTGTAGAATTTATTAAAACATATTTTATTCCTCTGGTTTTTTGATAAGGTATGAAATGAAATTTTGGAAAGTTCAGTGACCTATTTGCAATATTTGCAGTTTAGGTCAATCTTGATTTTTAAGTTATTCATGGAGGGTATAATTATCATTTCATATGATTCTTGATTTCTCTAAGTTATTAGGATACTTATTGGTCAAAGGTAAACCTCAGGGGTATTTTAGTAATTTCTCTAAAATCAAGTGCTATGTGATCACGGGTACTTCTATATCAAAGGTGTACAATAGGGGTGGGTTCATTTGTTTATGATGTCATGTAGCCTTTTAGTAATTTTAATAGAATCAAGTCCTACGTGATCACCAAGTAGGTTTTTTTTATGATGTCATTAGCCTTTTAAGGTTACTGGATACTTATAGGTTAAAGATACTCTCTAGGGGTATTTTGGTTATTTTTTCTAAAATAAAGTCCCTTATGATCATTAGGATACGTATATGCCGAAGGTGCATAATTGGGATAGGTTCATCTTTTTATAGAGTTGTCAAGTCCTTTAGGCTTATTGGGATACTTCTATTTCGAAGGAAGACTTTAGGGAGCAGTTTACTAATTTACATTAGAACCAAGCTCTATGTGATCACCAGGATACTTCTACGTCAAAGGTGCATGGTAGAAATAGGTTCATTTGTTTATATACTTACAAATCCTTTAGGGTTGCCTGGATATCTATACATCGAAGGTGCTCTTTGGGGAAATTTCATTGATTCATTTTAGAACCGAGTCCTTTAAAGTCATTGGGATACTTCTAGGTCGGAAGTACACTTTAAAAGACATTTTGGTCATTTCGACCAAATTATAGTCCTTAGAATTGAGTTTAGTACTTTTTGTTTAAACTAAGTCTTAGGGTAATTTTTAATAGTTATAATAAAATTAAAATTTTTGTATACTAAGGCAATGTCTCCGATGTTAAAATAGTATGTGAAATTTCTCCTCTCATATGAGAGGGATTCTATGCATTATTTTAATAATGAAATATCCTTTTAAAAATTTAAAAACCAAGATTTTTTTTGAATTTCAAAAAATAAGGCCTTTTGTATTCTACCGACTCTCTAGTGGGGTACAAAGGATATTTGATTTATTAAAACCTTTCATTTTCTAAAGATTTTCTAGTAGGGTATGAAAGAGAATGATAAAGACTTTCTTACTATTTTGGTCTTCTAGGAGGGTGCGAAAGATATTTTAATTTTTAAAAATATTAAAAAACCTAATTTTCTCATCTAAAGTAATAAATTTCTTCATAAAATTTTATTTCTAAATATGGGAATTATAATTAAATATCAAATATTGAATTTGAATAAAAATTAAAATTTAAGTTAACCTAGGATTAATAAGGTACTGATTTTGATCGTAATGAGAAGGTTAATCCTTACTTGTGATTGAAATAGACTCCAAACCCTGTCACATGATCTCTGATATTTTCGTAGATCTCAGAGTTTATTTTTATGGGTGTTATAACACTAAAAATGTAAATTTTGATAGGTGACCAATCTTACTTGGCCAAATAAGATTGGTTGCGACTCTAGAAAAATGATCATTTTGTAATAACTATTTAGGGTTAAGTCAAGTGAGCGATTCATCTTGATAACTTAGTCCTTAGACATGAAAAATAAAGAAAATAATATCAATATTAATATCGGCCCCTAAATATAAAAGAAAATAACGATATATATATATATATATATATGAATAAGGGTACACCCACCATTTTTAAGTTAGGTTGGTCAAGATTCGTATTTAGGCCATATTACTACAGATTGGCGACTCCACTAGGGATAGCTTAGAAAGTCAAGCCAAAAATTAATTACATGTTAAATTTTGATTGATTTGGTTTCAATCATTATTTAACTATAATTCTTGGTATTTTCAAAACAAAATTTTTATTACATTTTTTATTTATATAGAAATTTTACTATATGTTATTCACATTTTTCACTAACACTTTTGTTTCCTTTGCAACATTATTTTTAAGGGAATTTAGGATAGGGGTTTTTATTATTTTTGAAAGTGTCAAGTCATAAAAGGTAAGTTGTTCCCCCACACACACTGTGCACATTCAAATGCATTAGATTCTTCTCCAAGTGTATGGAGGGGGTATAAGTACCTAATATTCTAGAAGGGGGTGAAGTAGCTCTGCTTTTTAAGGTGTTAACCTTTATCTGGGCTAGTGGAAAGCCTACTAGGTGTAAATTTCTATGCCTACCCAAGGTGTTAGCCTTGTTATAGGCATAGAAGATACACCCACTCGAATTGAACCCTTTCCGATATAAACCTACGATGGGTAAGGATTAGGGTAACTTGTTAGTTCTTTAAGAACTCGAGGAGCAATTTGAGAATCTATTTAGATGTTTAACATAAACTTCATGTAATGCACTATAACGGTTTCACCTAGTTAGAGCCATACTCGATTTTAGAGGTCACTAGATTAAATACAAATAGGGGAACACTTCTAACTCTTTATTCTTACAATTTTATTTTTTTATGAATTTTATTTTCTTTCCTTTATTTGACATATTTTTTATTGGTGCAAATTTTGATTATTGTTACTTCTCCTTTCAAAGGAACAAATGAAAAAGAAATTAAAAAGAAAAATGAAGAAATAAAAAAATAAAAAAATAAAAGGAAAAAATAGAAGAAAAGAAATACATTCATTTGTTTGTACATTTGTCATATGTTAAATCCATTCCATTTATTGCATCAGGACATAGGTGACATGTTAGAGGTGAGAATCAGCATATTTTAAGTGAATGAAGTGATACTATCGAATTACGATTCAAATTCCTTAGATTCTTGCCCTTATAGTGACTCTTGTCTGATACTGGACCAATTGCTTGGCACACAGCTAGTGCCATTAAATGCTGCCTTATTTACTCATCCATTCATATATTCATTCATTCATCCATTCATTCATTCATTCATTTATTTATTCATTAATTCATATGTCAATGTTCTAGTTATTGATATTCATACAAGGATGATAGTAAAAACTAACATTGACAAAACACAAACATATTCATGCAAACAAATTTAAGTTTTTTTTCTTATTTTTTTCAAGATAGAGTAACAAGGGACTACTAGATGGAAAAAGAAGATATTACTCAACAAGAGTGGTTAGAAAGAATTTAAAAGAAGTAAGAAAAGCCAAAGCTCGAGCACTTTGAACTGCTCAAAGAAATAAAAACAAGAAATGACTTATGGAGAAAAGGTTTCCATAAAACCAAAACTTTGATAAAAAAAATTTACAAATAATCTAGTATGATACAAACACTTTTGTTGAGGATCTAGGGAAATACAAGTTTAAAAGGCAATCACCTCAAAGTACTCAATCTTTGGAGAGCTAGTCCCATAATACATATTCATGATGATCAAGGGGTAATTGGTAGCATATGCGGTACGAGAGGGAGAATCCATCAGTAAATGCCAATGAGACACAGTTGATGGAAACTGGAACCATAGAAAAGTCGAGAAAACAAGGTAATCCTTTTGGACTGCACCCTTAACCTTAATTTTTTATCACTCAACAATCTAAGCAAGATCCTTCTCGTATCCTATGATCCTTTACGCAGATTTTATTATCCAGAGTTTTAAAAGGCTAAATGACTCAAAAGACAGTTCAAGCAATTTTTTTTTTTAAAAAAAAAGAATATGAAAGTGCATTATGCCCCATTGATTTCTTACTCTGAGCTCTTTCATGGGCTCATTCAAAATTAGATGATCTCCATTATCCGAGCAAAGCCTAGGAGACCTCTATACCCAGAATGGCACAATTCGAATGTTAGGTGTGAATATCACCAAGGGGTAAAAGGCCATTCCATGGAGAATTGTAATGCACTCAGAGGTAAAGTCTAAGCCCTCAAGCACACTAACCTGACAAAATTCCAGGAGTTAATTGATGCTTTTCAAAAATGATTTGTCCAAAGGTCATTGACCCTAGGGGTAGCATGCCAATCAGGGGCAATTTCTATCCCAGCTTTTAAATTTTGTGCCCTTTTCTTTTTGCAACTGTAAATTATAGTTTTAAATAAACTTTTAGTTTATGAGCATTGAACATTTTGTAATTGACCATGAATTTTGTTAATAATGATATCCAATATTTAGGATAATGAGAACATTTGTGAAAATTTTTTCTTTGGTAGATGGTCATCATAGATTGAATTTTCTCAGAAAGGCCTTTTATCTCCACATCTATCATTATCCTAAACATTTAATCATAAAGCTTTCACAACCATAGCCTTAAACATCTGAATGTTCTTTTTCTATAGATTCCTTGAAGGTTGAACAAATAGGCTAGCTCCTAAAGATTCAGGTATTGATAGTTTGACATGTGTTAAAATAATGATAGTAATTTTGGGATCCCTTATTTTGATAACTTTTTGCTATAACTTCCATGACACTTTTCTAAATCCTTAATTCAGGAAGAATAAGAGTGAGTTGAAAACACTTTTTCCTTCTGAACAAAACATTTTTAACCAATTCTTGATACATAAGATACAAGATCCTAGATCTTTTCCATGCCAATCCAATTTTCTTTCCTAAAGACTCAACCAGTCATTGGTGGCTACGAAGCTAATAATGTTGAAGGGCATGTCTTAAGCCTTTAAAAATTAGGTGTAGCAATCATGTTATTAAGGTATTCAAAATGATTTCAAAAAGAAAACAACCTTTTTTTCCTAACGAAATGCTTACCAATTCAAATAGTTCTGTTTAAAATGAAAAATGGTCTTCTTTCTTTGTCCCTTCGTAAATATAAAAAATTATTCCTTTGCAGTCCCCTTTGAGCTTGATAATTTATTTTTTTTTTAAACCCTAATCAAGGATCACCTCTACATTGGGGGGCAAATGAAGCAAAGCTTCAAAATTAGGAGTAAATTTTGCCTTAAAGTTGTAAGAAGAATAATTTTGTTGTCATGACAAAGTCAAAAACGAAGTAAAGTTGAAGAAAGTTTGACTTTCAATTTCAAATATTCAAAATAAAAAATAAAAAAAGCTCAAAGTTCAAGTCTTTTCAAAATGAGGAATGAAGCAAGAAAAAGTAGATGAAAAAGTAAAGATTTGTTCATCTTAAAAGAGAAGCTAGGTTTAATTCTTTTTTAAGAGAAATAACCATTGATTTAATTACCCTTAAACACTTGATTTAGGCCTATTTATCCATTCTTTCTAAATCCTGAACCATGGCCTGCATTACGAACCTACAAAGTCCATTTCAATCAAACATAGCTATTTGAGTTATCGAGCCATTCCCAGGAAGCTTTTTTCAAATTTATCTTTTTGGATGATTTTTGAATGCTCTAGAATATGGTGGGGCAAGTTAGAGGCCTTAGAATTGCTCTTAAATCAACAAAGATAACCACTGATAGAAGAGAACCCTTTATGTTAATTTGAAAATCATCCTTAACCTTTGAAAATTTCATGATATCAATAAAAGGTTAAGTTACATGCCCTAACATTGATTCCTTTCAAAATAATCTTTCAAAACTTTTATATCCAACCTTAGGAGTTGATGCTCACCAAAGGCCTTTCAAATTACCCTTTCGAGACTTAGTGTTTACTAGCATTAGTTTAACACCTACTGGGCTATTATATTTAAAGATTAAAGGATGTTATAATTGCTTTTCAAGGTACTCCTATGAAACAAACATCCATCTAAATTTAGTCTCGATAAATCTTGATCTTGTTATATTAATCTCTTCAAATCAAATTTTAGCAGTGCTACCCCATTTATGCCTTTAAATTCATTTCTTTATCTTATTTAAAGAAGTTTTGAATAGTTATCATCAATCACAATAAAGTTATAACATGATGAAGATAGCATATTCATTATCCTTGATATTGGAAAAATTATGGTTAAAATTATCTTAGAATTTTCATAGATTTTAATCAAGTAGATTCTTTCCCAAGTTAGAATAAGAAAATGATCTTGTTTCATAAATCTTGGAATTTTGATGAAATATGATCCTTTTCATGATTTCAGTAGAAGTTTACGAATATGCTAGAGTAGATATTATTCAATTACATAAGTTATATCTTTCAATCAATGAACACTAATTTGATATTTGATATTTGATGACTTTTTTAGAAAAGATTGAACAATTCCATGAAAAAATCTACCCCTTCACATGATCCTATTATCAACAAAGTGAAGAAGGCTTGGAAGAAGCTTCGATGGTGATATTCGGAGCATTAAGAAATCTATCACCTCTTCACATGATCTTATTGTCAAGCAGGTGAAGAAGGATTGGAAGAAGCTTCAATGGTGATATTCAAAGTAATAAGAAATCTATCATCTTTTCATATGATCTTATGGCCAAGTAGGTGAAAAAGTCTTTGAGGAATCTTCAATGCTGATATTCAAAGCATTTAAAAGTTTTCATTTTGAAAAATGCTTTTAAAGCTTCAACGATGATATTCAGAGCATCCATAAGAGTTTTCAAAGTTCTTCTCACGATTTTATAGTCAGGTAGATAAAGAAGGTTTTGAAAAAGCTTCGATAGTAATTTGAAACATTTAGAAGTTTTATTCAAAAAAAAATTTCCAAGCTTTGATAGTGATATTCGAAACATCCATAAAAGTTTTCAAAGCTCTTCATGCGATCCTATGGTCAGATAAGTGAAAAGGCTTTGAAAAAGCTTCGATGGTCAGATAAGTGAAAAGGCTTTGAAAAAGCTTCGATTATGATATTTGAAGCATTTAGAAGTTTTCATTCAGGAAAAATGTTTTTAAAACTTCGATGATGATATTCGAAGCATTTAAAAGAGTTTTCAGAGCTATCACATGATCCTATGGTCAGATACGTAAAGAAAGCTTTGAGAAAAGCTTCAATGGTGATATTTGAAGCATTTAAAAGTTTTCACTCAAAAAAATGTTTTCAAAGCTTTGATGGTGGTATTCAAAAGATTTAAAAGAGTTTTCAAAGCTCTTGGCACAATCCTATGGTTAGATAGGTGAAGAAGACTTTGAAAAAGCTTCAATGGTGATATTTGAAGCACTTAAAAGTTTTCATTTAGAAGAATTTTCAAAGGTTTCGATGGTGATATTCAAAATATTTAAAAGAATTTTCAAAGCTTCGATAGATTTCTATCACCTCCTCACCCAATCCTATTATAAAGTGGGTGAAAAGGTTTTGAAGAACTCTATCGCCTCTTCGTGCAATCCTAGTGTCACGTAGGTGAAGATGGCTTTAAAAGATATCCTTTTTATGTGATGCTATTGTAAGGTAGGTGAAGTAGGATTTAAGATAACTTCGTCCAGTTAAGCAAAAAGATCAATGAAGTTTTCCTACATTTTTTATAGTTAGTGTATGCATATATTTACCAAAAAAATAGAAAAGCTTATATGGACCGAACAAAATTGTGTCTATTTGGTCTTTGCCCTATTCTTGATTCTCAGCAATTGCCAAAGAGGGGCAGCTATAGACACTAAATTTTGTCCAAGGCCCCTTTCCCAACAGTCCAAAATATCCAAGACAAAGTGCTTAGCGACCATTCGGTGGTAGTAGATTTCCTATAGGTGAAAAGAATATTTTCAAAACCTATTTAGTTGTGCTTAAATGATCCTACTTGCATGTGACAAAATTAGCCCCATTTCAAGGGTTGTACATAACAAATCTCGAGTGAAAAGACAAATATCAAGGTAAATAAATTAGCTTTTAACTTTATACTTGTGAAATTTTAAATATTAATTTTGCAGATGTTATCACGGTCCAATTTCTCATTTTTTAGGAACTTTAGAAAATTTTTCGTTAAATTTAAGAATTTGATTGTTGTATATTTTTACCAATACTAATATGGTATTTATGCCGATATGCACTTTGAAAAATCAAATATACTCAAGGAAAATTCATATTAGCATTTTATACCACATGGTGTCAAGATATAAATTTGGGAATTTAAATTTAAAATTTTCACAATACCTAGAGTATCATATTCTTAAAATTTTTTTTATAAAAACTTTTTCAGATTTCATATTTTCATATTTATTATTTTTATAAATTAATATTTAGATTATTATGTTGGGTAAAATTCATTTTTACAAAATTTGAACATATTTTTGAAAATTTCCTATTTCTAAGATATGGAGTTTTCTACTTCATAAACTTTTTTTAGTAAGATTCTTTCTAAGTTTATAATTTTTAAAATTCTTTAAATATTTTCATTAAATTCATATTAAATCAAATTCTCAAGACTCAATTTATTTTATAAGTTTTTCATTTTTTTTAGAATTTTTTCGTTTTCAAGATACGAAGTTTTTTAGTCTATAATTTTTTTTGAAAGGATTTTTTTGAGTTTATAATTTTTAAAATTCTTTAAATATTTTTATTAAATTCATAGTAAATCAGCTTTGAAAAATTCAATTTATCTTATAAGTTTTGCATTTATATATATATATATATATAAATTTTCTACTAAAAGGGTTTTTGCTCATAAAATGGTACGAGTTTGAAACTTTTAATTACCTTTTTCTTGTACATAAAATTTTTCAAAAAATTATTTGGAATTTTTTAATGGAAATTTTATTAAGTTTATTTTTGGTTGGCCAAATTTTATTTTTTCCATTTCACTGGCTTTAAAATTTGTAAATTTTTTTAATGGGCTCGATAAGCCCATTAATTTTTCAAAAGGCCCAATGAGCTTATTCCTTTTTCTTTAACATGTCTAAGAAGTTTATTTTGATTAAATTGGTAATTAAATTTATTTAGTGAAATTTTATTCTTTAAATACAAATTTAATCTGTTACAATTTAGTCCCTACAATTTTTTTGTTCAAATTAAAATTTTCTCCCTCATATCGCAAGAATTGATAATGCCATGCATGATGCAACCAAGAAAATGGCAAAAATAATTAATATATATTAAATCAAAGTAAAAAACTAAAATAAATAAAATAAATATTAAGTAAAAAAAAACCTAAAAAATTCTAGGAACCATTCAGCCAAAGGCTTTTTGTTCAGCCCATGGTTGACTGCTATCCCCTATAAATAGGGGATGGTTTTCTCAATTTTAGGACTTTAGGCCTTAAAGAGAAAAAAACAAAGGAAAAAAGCCAAAATATTTAATTTTTTCAAGCTTTTCTAAGGTAAATTCCTAAGTTTTATTTATTTCTTGTTTGAACCTTCTTTTTAATGAGCCAAATGAATACTCATGCTTATAAATTTCGATTCATGTTGAAAGGCTAAGTATAATGGCTATAATTAAAGTTTTAGCTTTTGGTTGTTTTTGTTAATTTTTATTAGAAATAGTTTGATTTTCTTTGAGATTATTTGTGTTTGTTAATATGTATATTGTTATTTTCATATAAACATGTTTGTATAATTTTTCTTAATATTTTCATGTTGTTTTATATTGATTTATTCATTATTTTTTGTTTTTATGCTTATTCATGGTTAGTAAAAATTCTAACATGTATATATGTTAATATTAATAAAAATATGTGATGAAAAAAATATTTTTGCTAAAAAAATCTAGCTGAATCATGTAGGAGCTGATTTGTGATGCTTTGATTTTATTTTGCTTATTTTGTAAATATCAAAATCTTAGGGACTAAATTGTTAAATTGCAAAACTTGTTCTATAGGCATCTAAGCTTGGCTAGTTGCTTCTGGGCAACTATAGAAATGTTTTTTGTGCTTCGTTTAACATACTTAAATGTGTTTCATGCATTGCGTACCTTTTGGGGCCATTTTGCAATTTTAAAAAGTTCAGGGACTAATTTACAAAATGTAAAAAAGTAGTTTTTTGTTCATAGGTATTTGGCTGAATCATTTTCATGATTTTTGTTATGGTTTTTGTGAATTTTTTTGTGATGTGTATTGTGTTAATTTATGATTTATATTATGTAGGGAAAAAATTATAAAAATGAAAAATTTTGTTTCAAGGCCATCCATGCTTGTCTGATTGCTTTTGTATACTTGTGAAAGTATTATCATGTTTATTTTTTGATATGTATGAATATGTTATATGCATTTCCATCATTTTATGGCTACTTTGTAATTTTTACAAGCTTAAGGGTTTATTTGCAAAATTACAAAACTTTTGATTTAAGGTCATTGGTACTTGGCCAAATTTATTAAATGATCTTTGGTATGATTTTCATAATTTTTTGTAATGAATTTTATGTTTAATTATGATTTTATTTTGTATAGGGACTAAATTGCAATGTTAGAAAATATTAAAGATCATTTAGAAAAACTTTGCATTTTAGAGTTAATGTGATACTTTTGTTATTTTAAAAATATTTTTAACATTCTTATGGTCTCCCATAGAGGTGTAGAAATTCTTAGAACTTTTTGTATTCCTCTGGTTTTCCAGTGGGGTGCGAAATTCAATTTTGAAAAGTTCAAGGACTTACTTGTAATTTTTGCATTTTTGGTCAATTTTGATATTTAAGTTACCCATGGAAGGTATAATTATCATTTCATATCATTCTTGAGTCCTCTAGGTTACAAAGATACCTATAAGTCAAAAGTAAACCTTAAAGGTATATTTGTAATTTCTTTAGAACCAAGTTTTGTGTGATCACCAAGATACTTCTATATCGAAGGTGTATAGTAGGAGTAGGTTCATTTGTTAATGATGTCATGTAGCCTTTTAGGATTACTAAGATACTTATAGGTTGAAGGTAGACCTTAGGGTACTTTAGTAATTTCCTTAGATTCGAGTCCTACGTGACCACCGAGATACTTCTATATCGAAGGTGTATGGTAGGATTAGGTTCATTTATTTATGATGTTATGTAGCCTTCTAGGAGTACCAAGATACTTAGAGGTCAAAGGTACACCTTAAGGGTCTTTTGGTAATTTTTTTTAGAATTGAGTCGTTTATGATCACCAAGATACATATATATCGAAGGTACATAATAGGGATAGGTTCACGTTTTTGTAGAGTTGTCAAGTCTTTTAAGCTTACAAGGAAATTCTATATCGAAGGAAGACCTTAGAGATATTTTAGTAATTTATATTAAAACTAAGTCCTATGTGATCACCAGGATACTTCTACGTCAAAGGTGTACATTAGGAATAGGTTCATTTGTTTATATAGTTATAGAATCCTGTTGGATTACTGGAATACGCATATGTCAAAGGTACTTCTTAGGGACATTTTATTAATTCATTTTAAAACCAAGTTCTTTAAAGTCACTGAGATACTTTTAGGTCGAAAGTGAACTTTAGGGGACATGTTGGTCATTTTGACCAAAGTAGAGTCCATAGAGTTGAGTTTAGTAATTTTTATCTAAACCGAGTATAAGGATAATTTTTAATATTTATGGTAAAATTTGAATTTTTTTGAATTAAGGGAATGTCTACGATGTTAAAATAGTACATGGAATTTCTCCTAGCATATGGGGGGATTCTATGGATTATATTAATAACAAGATATCCTTTTAAAAATATGAAAATCTAGATTTTTTCTAATTTTGAAAAATAAAACCTTTCGTGTTCCACCGACTCTCTAGTGGGGTATAAAGGAAATTTTGATTTATTAAAACCTTTTGTATTTCATCAACTTTCCACAGGGTATAAAAGAGAATGTTACAGACTTCCTTTTTTTTTTGGTCTTTCGAGACAATGCGAAACATATTTTGATTTTCAAAAATATTAAAAAACCTAACTTTCTCATCGGATATAATAAATTTTTTTCGTACAATTTTATTTCTAAATATGAGAATTATAATTAAATAAAAAATTTGAAATTGAATAAAATATCAAATTTTAAGTTAACACGGAATTAATAAGGCATCGATTGCCAAGCATCACAAGAAGGTGAATTCTTACTTATGATTTTACTCAACACACGGACCCTTTCATGTGATCTCTAGTATTTTCACAAATCTCGAAGTTTACTTTTATGGGTTTTATAGTCCTAAAAATATAGATTTTAGTAAGTGACCAACTTACTGGGCCAAAACAAGATTAGTGAAGACTCTAGAAAAATGGTCATTTTGTAACGACTATTTAGGTTTATGTCAAGTGATTGATTCATCTCAACAACTCAGTCCCTAGACTTGAAAAATAAAGAAAATAATATCATTGATAATATGGACTTCTAAAAATAAAAGAAATAATGATATCTAGATATATAAAGGAATTAGGGGTAACCCACCATTTTTAGGTCGAGTTGATCAAGATTCATATCTAGGCTATGTTACGATAGGTAGTGTACTCTTCAATTATCGGGATCATATCCTCCTTATTGAAGGTGAAGCACTAATATCCCAAATTCTAAAGCTGAGTCATAGCTCGGAGCAACCCCTCATCAATCTCAACCCGAACTAGCAATGTGATATCTTTATACTTTTGAGTGAACAAATCTTTCTCGATACTATCCCACTAATCTCACATGGCCTGTAAATCTGCCAAGTCATTATGCCAAAACCTAATGTTGACTTAGACCAAAAATAGTGAGATATACCCGACTTTCAGAGTATCCCCATCTTGCTTTTGAATCTCTTCTAACCAACCCTTCACTACAGAGTATTTTTCTTTTATTGAGACCATACGTTCCTTCATTCCAGATGATCCTTAGGACGGACACTATCCTTTTTTTACCAATAATCTTTAGACGCACTAATTATGATGTTAAAATGCATGCAAAACAAACAAGCAAGGTGACCAAAATTATGAATTAGTCAGACATAATATAATAAAATATCTTAAATGGTCCTATAAAAATCATTCTTTGACTTCCCAAACTCTTGGAATCGAAGGGACACTTTATTTCAGGGTATGTACCTTATAACGAAACTCTAAAAGACTAGCCCCCTGAATACATAGTCCTAATTTAGGGCACCAATTTTGTTTAGGACACTTTTCCAAAAACCAAACTATCATGATGCTTTTATTGTCACATTAGTCATCAATTTGATAGCATAATGGTATGTTCAAACGTTCTCAATACTGTAAGATACTCTTAGGTGTCCATTTACTGTAGCTCGATTTTATTTTTTTGATGCATTTTAGCCATCAACCCGATAGCTAAACAACGAGTTATAATCAAATATAAATATAAACTTGTATCGATGGGTCAATAAATATCCTAAGTGATAAAGTTTGTTGAACACTACACGAGATCTATACTTAAAAAAAAGTGAGAGAAGGTTAGGAGCATTTCTTGATTGTACCTAAACTTTTGGTTCTTCTAGACTCCTAAGTATAGTTAATTAAGTTTGGCTCATATAGCTTATTATATGCATATTTAAGAGACCTCTATTGCATGTTGTCCCTAAATTATTCCTCTTGCCTAGTAAAGATAGTCAAGGCTCCTTGAACCTAGGCCTATCGCATGATTAGTGGAACAAGTTCAATCCAGGTGAGAATATTACTATTTTTTTATGGACGAATCAGGAAAACAAGAGCAATCAATCTTAAGGGCTTTGTACGACCACATGGATTGTTAATCATGCGATCGGTTAATAGCCCCATACACTTAAAATAAGTCCTATATCTCCCCCCGCATGATGCTAGACAAGGACTCTAATTCATATGCTAATGTAGTTTATGTTGAGAAAGCTTCAAACATTGATCTCACTTCATTATTCGAGATATATAAGTTTTTTTGCTTATCTTTATAAGCAAGCGCATCATTAGATTTTTTTTAAGCACTGTAATAAGGTTAGTGCACATGGCAATATCATAATAATCAATTAATCAACCAAACAATCACAATGATAAATATCAAGGGGACTATTATTGAACACTGACTAAAACCAAGAAAAATGAAACTTAGATAACGTGCAACTAGTTTGAGGTTTGACACTCTAAGATTATTCCCAATGAGGTCACCAAAAAAGTTGTCATAATATATCAAGATACGAACCTTAATATATCAGAGTAGATAACACTTTGAATCATCGTAGCATCCTTTTGAGCCCTTTCTTGACAATCCAAAAATATTCAAGATCGGGAACTTAACGTTCGCCTAATGAGGATTGGCATCTTAAGGTGGACTGGACATTTTCAAGACCATTTTAGTCCTGCCTAAATGACCACACATGCATGTGACAGGAAAATCATCATTTCAAGGGTTGTAGAGAATAAATCTTGGATAAAAAAGATAATATCAAGGTAAAATAATTAGCTTTTAACTTATGAAATTTTTAAATTTATTTTTTAGATATTATCATAGTTAAATTTCCCATTTTTATGAATTTTTTTAGAATTTTTTATAAAATTTAAGAAGTTGACTGGTGCATATTTTTATCGATACTCATGTAGTATTTATACTGACATTCACTTCAAAAATTCAAAAATATTCAAAAAAATTCATATTAGCATTTTTTACGATAAGGTATCAAGTATTATACTTGTGAAATTTTTCTCGATAAAAATTATTTCAGATTTCAAGTTTTTATCTTTATTATTTTTATAAATTAATAGTTTAATTAATTAATTACATGTAATTAATTTTTATAAAATTTGAACATATTTTTGAAATTTTTCGTTTTCAAAATATAGAGTTTTTTACTTTATAATTTTTTGGGGGGATTTTTTTGAGTTTATAATTTTTAAAATTCTTCAAATATTTTCATTAAACTCATATTAAATCAGTTTTTAAGAATTCAATATATTCTATGTGTTTTGTTTTTTTTCCAAATGATAATTTTCTTTTGAAAAGGATTTTGCTCGTAAAATTTTACGAGTTTAAATTTTTTAATTACCTTTTCTTGCACATAAAATTTCTTAAAAATTCCTTTTTGAATCTTTATATGAAAATTTTATTAATTTTACTTTTAATGGGTTAAAATTTATTTTTTTCCATTTCATGGGCCTTAAAATGCATAAAATTTTTCTAATGGACCCCATAAGCCCATTAGTTTTTTGAAAAACCTAATGAGCCCACTTTCATTTTCTAACAAGCCTAAGAAGTTTATTTTGATTAAATTTTTAATTAAATTTATTATGTGAAATTTTAGTCTTTGAGTACATAATTTTTAACTTGTTACAACCTTTATAACTTGTTATTCAAATTAAAATTTTTCCCTCTCTCTCTCTCTCTCTCTCTCTTATATTTCAAGATGATAATGTCATGCATGACATCATCACGCAAAATGACAAACTCATTAATTGAATTTTATTAAAAAATGAAAAAAATCCAAAAAGTTGGTAAACAAAAATAAAAGAAAAATATGGAATTTTATGGAAATGGCTAGAAGCCATACGGCCAAGAGGTTTTCATACAACCCTTGGCCGACTTCTATCCCCTATAAATAGGGGATGGTTTCTTCATTTGGGTTTTTTAGCTTTATATGAGAAAAAACACTAAAAGAAATGAAAATTTTTTTAGTTTTAAGCTTTTAAGGCAAGTTTTCTTCTAGAAATTTTATTTTTGTTTATTTTATGTTTGATTCTTCATTTTTGTGAGCTTTGTGAATACTTGAGCTCATTGATTTTGATCCATGTTGAAAGATGAAGAATGAAAGTTATGATTAATTTTAGGCGATTTTGTTGTTAACTTTGATTTTTGCTAGAAATAGTTTGATTTTCATCAAATTAATTCATGTTTGTTGGTAAAAATAATATTATTTTCATGTATATACTTTTATGTTATTTTTTTTAATATTTTCATGTTGATTTATGTTGATTTATTCATCATTTATTATGTTTTTATGTATGTTTTTGCTTGGTAAAAATTATGACATATGTGTATGTTGATATTCATGAAAATATGTGATGAATAAAACTATTTTGGTTGCTGTATATGTTGGCTGAACATGTTTGTGACCTTTGATTAAATATTATTTCATGTTTTTGTGAAATTTAGGACTATTTTGTAAAGTTTAAAACTTTAAGGGCTAAAAAATAATTTTTTCAAAATTTTGAAGGCCTTAGAAGGGTGATTCCAAGCTTGGCTAAATCTGATCTTGATAATTTTAGGATTTTTTTTTAATTTTTAGGCTATTTTGTAATTATAAAAAATATAGAGAATAAATTGCAAAAATTGCAAAAAAATTTTCTATAGCCATCCACGCTTGGCTGAATCATGCAGGCACTTTTAGGAGTGTTTTCATGCTTATTCTAGTATGTACAAATATGTTCTACATAGTTTAAATCATTTTAGGGCCCTTTTGTAATTTTATAAAATTTAGGGAATTATTTGTAAAATTGTAAAATTTTTATTCTAAGGCCATCCATGCATGGCCAATTGCTTATGGAAACTTTTGAAAGTGTTTTCATGTTTCGTCTAATATCTATAAATATGCTTTATGCATTTTCTATCATTTTGTGGCCTTTTTGCAATATTAAAAAATTTAAATATTTATTTGTAAAATTGGAAAATTTTCGTGTGATGTTTGAAATTTTTGAAATTTCTATGATTTTTAAATATGCCGATTTCTATGAAATTTTTGAAATTTAAATATGCCGATTTCTATGATTTTTGAAATGTGTTTTATGTTATTGTGTGATGTTTATTTCATGTAGGGACTATATTGCAAAATTAAAAAATTTTAGGGATCATTTGCAAAAATTTTGTATTTTAGAGTTAATCTAATATTTTTGACATTTTAAGAATATTTCTAGCATTCAATCAATTCTTTAAAAGGGTGTAAAAATATTAAAACCATTCGTATTCTTCTGGTTTTCTGGAGGAGTACAAAATGTAATTTTAAAAATATTAGGGACCTATTAGCAATTTTTGCATTTTAGGTCAATCTTGATATTTAAGTTGCCCATGGAGGATATAGTTATCATTTCATATTATTTCTAAGTCCTTTAGGGTACCAAGATATTTATATGTCAAAGATAAACCCTAAGAACATTTTAGTAATTTCTCTTAGAATCGAGTCCTATGTGATCACTTAGATACTTATATGTTGAAAGTGTACGGTAGGAATAGGTTCGCTAGTCTATGATATCATCAAATCCTTTAGGGTACCGGGATACTTCTATATCAAAGGTCTACCTTTGGGGTATTTTAATAAGTTATCCTAAAATCCAGCCCTTTATGATCACCAGGATACTTATATGTTAAAGGTGCATAATAGTGATAGGTTTATCTTTTTTATGAAGTTATCGAGTCCTTTAGGCTTACCAAGATACTTTTATGTTAGAGGTAGACCTTGGAGACATTTTAGCAATTTATAGTAGAACCGAGTGTTTTATGATCTCTAAGACATTTATATGTCGAAGGTGCATAATAGGGATAGGTTTATCTTTTTATAGAGTTGTTGAGTCCTTTAGGTTTATCGGGATACTTCTACGTCAAAGGTAGACGTTAGTGATATTTTAATAATTTACATTAGAACCAAGTCCTATGTGATCATAGGGTTACTTTTATGTTGAAGGTGTACAGTAAGAATAGGCTCATTTGTCTATGAAGTAATCGAATCCTTGAAGGTACTAGGATACTTCTATGTCGAAGGTAGACCTTAAAGGCATTTTAGTAATTTACCCTAAAATTGAATCCTTTATGGTCATCGAGATACGTATATGTCAAAGGTGCATGATAAGGATAAGTTCATCTTTTTATAAAGTTTTAAAATCTTTTAGGGTATCGAGATACTTATATATCGAAGGAACACCTTCGGGACATTTCATTAATTTATTTTAAAGTCGAGTCCCCTAGGGTCATCGGGATACTTTTCTGTCAAATGTGTACTTTAGGGGGACATTTTGGTCTTATCAACCATATTCGGGTCCTCAGAGTCGAGCTCAATACTGTTTGTCTAAACTAGGTCTCAAAGAATTTTTTTATGCTATTACTTAAATAATATTGGAATTTTTGCTAGCTAAGGTAATGTCTCTGAATTAAAATAGTACATGGAATTTCTCCTAGTTTATGAGAAAGGATTTTATAGATTATTTTAATAAAGAGATATCATTTTTAGAAAGAAAATTAGGATTTTTCAATTTTCATAAAACAAAACCTTTTATATTCATCCGACCCTCTAGCAGGGTACAAAAGATATTTTGATTTCTTATTTCGTATTCCTCCAACTCTCTAGAGGTGTATGAAATAGAATTATAAAAACCTTCATGTTCTTCTAGTTCTCTAAAGGGTGCTGAAGATGTTTTTATTTTCAAAAATATTAAAAGCCTAATTTTCTCATTCCGAGTAATAAATTTGTTTCATAAAATTTTATTTTTTAAGTATGGGAATTATAATTAAATATTTGCATATTGAAATTGAATAAAGATCAAAATTTATGTTAACATGTGATTAATAAGGTAACAATTTTTAGGCATAACGAGAAGGTCGATCACATGTGTGATCGTAACTGACTTTTGGACCCTTTTATATGATTTCTGGTATAATCGCAAATATCAGAGTTTATTTTTTATGGGTTTCTAAACCCTACAAATATAACATCCAACATGTGACCAATCTCACCTGGCCAAAATAGATTGGTGGTGGTGACTCCAAAATAAATGATCATTTCGTAACAACTATTTAGAGTTGAGTCAAGTGAGCGATTTATTTTGACAACTCAGTCTCCAAACAAAAAAATGATAAGGAAAAAATAATAATGATATGGCCCCTAATATAAAAGGAAAACAATGATATGTAGATATACATATGAGGGGTATACCTGCCATTTTAAGTCAGGCTACTTAGGATTCATATCAAACCATGTTGCCACACTAGTCAGATGAATCGCTCATTTGAACCTCCCATACCAAAATATGAGAGTGGCTAGGTTAAGGAGTTGCGATCAATCTATTTTGGCTATAGGTGTGATCAGACCTATCAAAACCATTCACCAAAGAGTTATGAAACTCCAAAGGAATGATTTTATGATATGCATATACCAGAGCTGTATAAAGTTAGGCTTGAGAGTCTGTTAGACTATAACTAAGGACTCAATCCCTCTCCTGATGCCAGATAGTTGGTATTAACTAATCACAAATCTCCCAACTTTTTTTCCTTGGTTTCAATCATATATGTTCAACCATAATCCCCTTTTTCATTTATTCTATCAAAATCAAACAAATATAGCTAAAAAATCTATCCATTTTTATCAGGATTAGCTCAAATTTACAACTGATTCAGAGCAAAAATCACTTAAAAAGAGAAATTCCAAAAAAATGCTTGACTCCGATAATATTCACTTATTGACTCTACTTTTAACATTTTTTTATCAATTTTAACTTTATTTAAAAGAAATCACAAAAATAGTACACTTAAACTAAATTGAAGAAATCATAATTTTAAAAATAATACTAAAAGTTCACTTTATTTCACTAAACCTGGTAGCATTAGTGTGAGTCACTAGGGACCTCTATAGGACACTTCTAGACCTATTCACACACTAATATGACTCTCAAAATCAATTCCAAGGCATATGAATGCCTTAGAATAGTGGACACCAGAAATGAAGAGAATTGAAACTAGGACAAATTTGACCTTCCAAGCTTTATGAATTTATCTTTGATTATTCCTACCATAAATCCAATTCTAATGAATTTTGACTCATTATACTTTAACCTAAAAATATTTAAAAAATGTTAGCAAATCATTTTGGCTATCACGTAAATTTTTTAATTGGACATTATTGTATCCCACAGCATGTCTAATTAGCCTTACCTTTTGGAATTTCTTCATGATTTGTTCAGAATACCAACCGAACGAGCCATACATGCTTGAAAAACTTATTCATTCTAATTTTATCTAAAAATATGAGAAAAATACACAAAAATGATTATCCTCATCAAAAATAGTTTGTAATCCTAATCAGGCTCTAAAACAAAGCCATGTGAATAGCTCATGTTCTGGGATTTTATTGTATTCATCCAATCCTCAGACAATTCAATAGCCTATAACATAGCCCAATCAATGGGGATTATGGGAAAAATACCTACAAAAACTAACAAGGCCTATAACATAATCAAAATATATCTTTTCCTTGAGACTATAGTGTTGGACTACAACAATAGCTCTGATGTAACTTGTGACCGTGAACCTTTTATCACATTTTTAAAACACGTTTTCGGACGTTCAAATGTCTAGCAACAAGGCTAAATAAAATCTACAAATGTAATATATGAGACAACAACAAAAACTCCTAAGTGGCAAGACCTAGAAATATGTTTTTCAACATTGGCAATATGCTTTGGAGTCATGCAAATAACTCCGATTTTATCACTTTTATTCACTATTATTCATTCTTAGCAATTGTATGGCACACCAATGCCATACACTAAACTGCTAAAACCAGCAATCAAAATGACTCTAAATGACACATTATGACTCACCTAAACATTAACTAATGACTCATATTAAGGCTCACCATTGTTTAGACTCAGCCCAGCGTATTTAAACACTTAAAGATATTTTTAAGTTGCTCTAAATCATCTTTAATTCAAGCTATGTTATTTAATATCCCCAAGCTACTCACTAAAAAGCTTATTAAACACAACCAAACTTTGATTCACCTATTGATTAAGTGAACCAAAGGTTGCCCTTTAAGGGATCTTCTAAGAAAATAAAGTTTTTATTTAACCTAAACATCCTATCATGCATTTAATCAAGTGCATAGAAGACTATCCTAAGGTTCTAATATCTAAACATCTATAAAGCATATTCTATCACCAAAAATCAACATGGTTGAATGCTTTTAAACATAATTATGCTCAGTTATTCATCAATTCTCATCAAATTCACATCATTTAATAATCGAGCATAAGAAACAAGCTTGGATTCAATTTAATCAACATGCTTAACAATCAATTCATGCTTTTAACCATTTAAGCTCATCAATTGAACAGGTAAGCTTCAAAATTTAATAAATTAAGCATAAATTCCAGCTTACTGAAGGTCAACCATCTAGGTTTCACAAAATCAATTATGCCAAGCCCAGTTAAGCACATTAAGAAATCAATGTAGCCAAAACCTAAATGAAGCTTTTCTAGCTCATTCGAACATTTTACCTAGCTTAAGAACTTATGATTTCATCATTTTTCACTAAATTCAAGTTCTGTTTAACTAGATTTAGGCTTAAATTAGCTCACACTAGCTTCAATTAGCAAGATCATGTGAAATTAAATCAATTAAGCTTAAGATCCTATAATTCTAAGCTACCCAAGCTTGTTTCTTTATTTTCATCATGTTTGAACACCTAATTAAGCTAGGATCTAAACTTCAAAATTTCAGCTCTAACATCATCAAATCCTGACTGATTAGGCTTGATTCATTAAATTCATAAGAATCTAAGTTGGCTAGAACCAAGTCTAGAAGTTTTATTTCATTTGAGCCTAGATTAAGCTTATCAAAAATAATTTCAAGTTAAATTTTAGCAATTGATCATGTAATCACACTTAGAGCAACATGAAATCAAGTAAATCATAGCTCAAAATGAAATCAAAACATCATAACATCATGATCCAAAGTGGCTGAACACTGTAGAGCAAGAATACATCATGGCTCAATCATTAATCAAACATAGAAAGCATGAATCAATCATTAAAACATGCTAATCAACTTAAAATTAAAGATAAAAGTTAAAGATTATACCTACTCCAAGCTAGACCCTCCGCTAAAAATGATGAAAGCTTGAAAGAAAAAAAGAATTCTAGATTTTCTCTTTGATTACGTGGAAGACCAATAAAGCTGGCAGCCCCAAGTCTTCTTCACTTTGTTGAGTAGAAGACCAACGAGGTAGGTAAGGTGTCAAGTTATCTTCATTTGATTAGGCAAAAGACTAATAAAGTGAAATTAAATAGAAATTTTAGAGATTATACTTACTACAACTAGATCGTCTTCTAAAGATGATGAGAGCTTAAGAGGCAAAGAGAATTCTAGATTTTTTTTTGAAATTTTCTAAACGATTAAAACTTGTTAAATGATGGCTAATCACCCCTAACTAATTTTAGGGGAAATTACATTATTGCTATAAATTAAAGATGAATAAAATTGACACATTATGCACACGTTGGAATTTGACCAAGCCATGTTCTTACACTAATTTATGTATAACTTTTTATTCCATTTAATTAACCATGATGTGTACACATAAAAATGCAATTGAATGTTTCTTTCTATAGCAAAAATGTGTCTTAATGACTTTCTCCATAAAAAAATTTACTATCTTGGACCTCATAAATTAAGCCTCGAGAATTCCCAACATTTAAATTTTAAGATCCTTTCATGTGTCAATCCCAATTTCACATTTTTGACCTTAAGTCTATGTTTAATTTCATTTTGGTGTAATCAATTTTGAAATCCAAGTTGTAGAACTCTTCTAATTTCAAAATCTAACTTTAGGCTATGAAGTTGACCTTTTATAGTTGACTTTGCCTATAGTTCACTTTTTCATAATGTTAACTTTTGATTAAACTTCTAAAATAAGTCTCTTTTTCATCTATATGTTATCAACAACCACTCTAATCAACTTAAAAGACATATATTAGTCAACTTTAACATTCTTACATCTTTGAAACCCAGATCCCATTTTTTCAAAATCTAACACTAACCTTATAAATTGGATAACTAAGCTCAGATGCCTTATTATATTAAACTAAGCTCATAGGAACAAACTAAAACCTTAATTGGACTTCTCTATCATCTATAACTTATCCAAAAAGTACCAGACCAAAAAATTCCACTTAGTCCCTAAAATAAGGAAAAAGTTAATTAAGGGCCTAGACAAAATAAGGTGTCTACAATGGCCTTACAAAGATAGCAATGAGTTACAATGATGAGATCCTTATGTGTTAAGAATGTGTCTCCAAAAATTTTCCTAGTCCTCATATTGTTAATACAGGGCATTGACAATGCACAAGAAGTAATATATACTAAGCCTCCATACATTGTATTCATGCAACTCTTTGATCTCATAAAAGTTAAAGTATATAAGATACTAGAGGATAGCATATTGGTGCTTATTTTGCATAAATAAGTTTATTGAACATAGCTTGAATAAAACTCCATTTCATATAAGTCACTTAAGTATTTATGGAAAATGTTTTCGTGTGCTAATTGTGTATAATAGTCTATAGACTTAAGATATCATGTTATCTCGTATAGGGAGTATTATACTTTGATCCATTACGAATGGGCCCATAATAAATGGATACCAAAATAAGTGTGGTATTGGGTATGACATGAACCATATGGTAGAAAGATGAGTGATCCAAAAATGATTCACCACTCTGAGTGACATTGGAGACATATCTTGAATAATCTTGACATTAAGGAATTGTTCCTTATAGATTCATGATCATTAACCATGAGTTAAAAGATCTAACATCGATAGAAGCTTGAGTAGACACAGCATCATGCTCATCCTCTATCTTGTATATCTAGTGAAAGGATCATATTACCCTAATAAGCTAGTTGTTGAAAGGTTTTGAAGAAGTCACACTTTATTTTATCAATATTTAGTGGTCATGATGGGTTGTTAACCCTGCTTATGATCAATGTCTATAAATAGTAAGTTATGTGTCAAAGCATAAAGTACTATTTATATTCATTGCAACATGTTACGAACCTAAGGGGTCACATATAATAAGACATAATTGTTGAATTCAATCTGGCTTCAATTAAGTTAGATTAATTAAATAAAAGATAAATTAAAAACTTAATTGAGTAAGTTCAATTGAGAATACTTTAAGTTATAAATTAGATTTTTGAAATCTAATTAAAGATATCTTAGTAAGGGAATAAAGATAAAAATGGCTTATTGGGATCATGTCTATATGTAGACATGGTTTTAGAGATGATATTAAATAAAGCCAAATATTGTATCTGAAAATTAAATAAATTATTTGATAATTATTTAATCAATTATTTTGTATTATTTACATGAAAGAAATTTTATTTTACTTAGATTAGAAAATTTAATTTATGAATTAATTATTTAACATGTGAATTAGGGGTCAGGCTAAAAGCCCTAATTATTAAGTAAATGGGGTATGGTTATGAACTATTCCAAGCTGGGCTTGCTAATGGTTAGGCACATGGTATAGCTATCTTTGGTGCATATTGGGCTAAAATATTACTTGTTACTATTAGGGCCTAATGTTGGACAAATTAATTAAAATAGTTTTAATTGGGCTCTAAGAAACACTTAAAGCTAGTACTACCTATAGGGCTTCTTTTAATGGGTTTAGATCATTCATTAAATAGCTAAGCCTAGTTCAAAAAACCTATATGAACATCATTTAGTCTTTTTGGAATTCAATTGGCTTTTACAAAACCCTAGGTCAAGAACCATAGAGCTCTTTAAAGGTTATTGCGTGAGCCCACTAACTTCGTTAAGCATCTTTATACGTTGATTCATATTTTAAATGATCAAAAAGTGTTTTATTACAATAAAGATAGAAAAGTAGTTTTTTATCCTTAAGGAATCAACAAAAATAAAAAAAAAAATTGGATATGTTTTTGGTATCTACACAATAGTTACTTCTCCACGGAGTTATTTTTCCTTTTCTTTGGTGTAATAGATAATGGAATTATTTTTAGATCACTTTGAATATGTACCTATTGACAAGTTATCTTTTGGTTGAGGCTTAAGAAGCCTTTTGGCTAGCATTAAAGAACCATTGGGCCTAAACAAGGTTTCAACCACTATCTAATGGAACATAATTAGAGGCAGGACAATCATCCTACTTATGTTTCTTTATTACTTGTTAAGAAGCTTAGGTGCCTATGACAAGGGGTTTTCAAATCTGCAAAACTCAAGATTACAACATCTTTGAGTTAGATAATCTCTAAACATATGATTGTTTAAGTTTCAATTAAATTGAATCCATTTACCACATGTAAAATAATTCCTAAGAGATCTATAGGAAAGTTTAGCTTTTTTATGTTTACTTGTTTCTGCTACTTATATGTTGATATTTTATGAGTTTTTAAATGCCATTTTTTCATGATAGAGTTTATCAAGAATAGGATTTCTAATAATGGTATCAGAGCCATTAGGTTGTGAATTACATGTGGTTAGTATGGTCTAATTCATGGTAATTGAAATTCAAAAGTCAAATGTGTAGATTTATAATTTTCAGGCCTTAAAACTTCATAAAATATTTTTTATAAAATTTTTTAATTCTATACAACAATCTTAAAAGGTGTATTATCATTATTAAAGATTTTACTAATTAATAAAAAGTGTATTTATTAATTTGGATTTAATACATGTTGAATTGTTAAAACTTGAAAGCATATAAACCCATGACTTATGATTTCCTCTAAGATTGTTTAATGGTTTTTCTGCAGTAAAAACTGATTTTTATGATTTTATTTTATCATATTATAATTATAAAAATTAATTTTGATCTATTTAGATATGTTTTAATGCAAAGAAATGCAATCTTGAACTAATAATGGTGAAATCAGATAAACTGAGATTGTATAGTAACTTTATATGGTTTCTTGCTTTTAAACAACTTGATATCATTATGGAAAAGTTCCATAGCTTTGCTGCAAATTATGACCAAAAGTTAATTAAAGAATACATGATTCTTTGATGGATTTTGGTTGCAAAAAATTGAGGCACCATGATACCATACCTTAAGGAATTTTTTTTCACGCAAAGTGGGTGATTTAGCTGGCAATTTGTTGTCATCACGTTTACTGCCTTGTTTTAAAGTTTGGCAGCATCTAAGATTGATTTTCCAGTACCTAAAAATCAGTATTTAAACATCTTCAAAAGGTCATGCCATGTTTTAATTGCTGGAATTTGTGGCAAGGTGATGTAGCACCCAAGTTTACTTAAAACCATGTGATTGAATAGAAAATTTGTTGCCATCTTGCTTGTTGCCATGGTTTGATCTTTGGCAGCATCTAATGAACTTTTCCAGCATCTAAAACAGTGCCTAAACATCACCCAAAGATGGTGATCAAAGGCCAATGGCATGGCCAAAGAGATTGCCTATACTGAGGACACTACATGCTAAAATCCTACTTTGTTGGACCTAGTTCTCTGATGGGAGTAAAATTATTTGATTCCTTAAATTATGGGATGAGTTTGAGTTCTATTAGAAGAGAGTTATCTGATTGATAAGGTTCCTAAAAGTTTGGAATAATGAAAACATTTCAATTTAACTATATTTCTTTAAATTGAAATGGTTTTAAAAGAAATAAAATTTGGAAACTTGTTTTCTTAAATTGTTTAATTAAGTAAGTTACTTTAATTTTAAATTTTAAAAGATGTTAATTTTTGAAACCTTGATTAAGGTTGCAATTAAAAGTATTTGTTCTTATTGTGACAAATAACTAAAAATTAGGTAAATTTCTAATTTAAGACTAGTTTCCTAAAAATTAGGAATAAGATTAGATATGTTTAATCTCTATGGTCCATAATTATAGATACTTTGTTGAATTTTATAAATTTATAAATTAGATACATGTGATTGCCGTGTGATATTAGCTATACATTGTTATTATGCTATAATTTGTTAAAGTAAGATAGATGGTCATGGACTTAGACCTTGTATGACTAGGTAAATGTATGGTTGAAATATTTCTTATGGTATTTATTTTATTAAATAGGGTCTATGTACTATGTTTTATCTTTATTTCATTCTAGAGTTGTAAAATTCTCTTTTCACGTAACTCCCCTCCAATGTAACTCGAAGTTTCTTTCAAATGTTTGTAAAATTATGTAATTCTAGATTTAGGATTAGGTTAATTTTGAGGAATTTTTATCTTTTCCATAAATGTAATTAAAAGATTGCGCCAGGAAAACTTATCCAAAGAGAAAACTATTAAGACTTCTAAAGATATGGTAAAGTGTCCTTGTTTTTTACCAATTAGTTTCCAAATAGCTAATGGAAACTAGACTTAGATAAAAGTCCATAATCATCCATGTAGGATTACATGATTAGATTTATTTATGTTGATATATATGATATGTATGTACTTGAAATAAAAAAAATGCAATGCAATCCAATTCAATCAATGCACCTAATTAATTAATTAAGAAATCCCTCATATAATATTAAGTCCATGCCTAACCATGATAAGATGCCTTACGTTACTTATAACAAGATATTTAAGTTCTAGCCACAAGGATTTGTTGAGTCACTTAAGTTCCCTATCGCTTGAGCTACTTGAATTATGAATAATGGGTCTTACTTAACTAAAGCAGTATTGTTTGGATGCGTACAACTTGACACATGGCATTAGAAGTGATGATTAAATGAAATACATATATTGTACTTAGGTAAGAGTTACCACTTAACTGATCTAGAAGTTGCATAGAATGCAATTGGTAAAGTACGTTACCTACTCAATTAGTTTTTGCATAATTTGTTGAGTCACTCAAGGTTGTGCAAGAACAAAAAATGTCTTAGCTCATTAAAAAGATTTAAATGTTAAACTTCTCGTATTATAGTTTAGGGCTATAATTTCATAAAAATAATGAGAATTGATCATTTGTGTTTTAAAACCTAATCAGATGATTACATATTTTTATGTTATTGACATTAAATTTGTTCTAAATTCAAATAAGATATAAACAAGAAATATGACTTTAAACTTGTCACTACGTAGTATACCTGATACTAATAAATTAATGGGCTAAATTCCATTATCTAGTCCCATAGTATTGAGATTCTTTTAATACAAAATTGAATGGCATATCCAGGAAAAGCCCACTAGGTTAAAGGTAGCTTATCAAGTTTTTGGAGATGTCCTCGATCTAGCCATATTGTGATAATGACTAATAGGGCACCCAAACTCCAAAAAGAACAAGCGACGGTCAATGCTCTTGAAATCATTTGAAGCCTTATTAAATATCTCAATAAGGACAATTACGATGAGAAGTTTGACATCCCTAAGGAATTATTCCTAAGCAAGATGTCAGAAGGTAGCCTAGTTAGGCCTCATATGATAGAATGTATTTCAAGACTTAGCATATTAGATGTGTCATGGATTATGATCCATGTATTATCATTATACTTTGTTATGAAGAGAAACAAACCACATAATAAATAAATAGACCATGCTTATCGAGAACTAAGTTAATAGAGCATATATTACAAGTAATACTTTAATATTATCAAAATAAAAAGCTTACAGAAGTTTCATAGATTGAAATGTTTTGAGATTTATTTGCTCTCTTGGTATATGATACCTATAAGTTGGCATTTAAATATATGTGATATATTGTAAGAAGTAAATGAAAGAAGTAATGAAGAAAGACCATGATAATGGCAATATTATAACTAATGATGAAAGCTTGTCTTCTTAATGTTTGTGAAAACATTGTGATTTATTTTGGCAAAACATAGAATTTGTTCTATGTCATGATCTCTCTTTTCTTAAAAAAAACTTGCAATAATTTAAAGAAATAATGATAGGCCTACATGAAAGAGGCAACCCAATTGATGTAAATTAGGCTTGCTAATCCATCTAAGAAAGTTTATGAAACTTTTATGATTTATTGAACATTTAGATGTTCTATTTTTAACAATTATGGGCTAAATTAGAAGGATATTTTAGAGAGTATGTTGTAAATATAAATCTACTTTTGATGGCATAAGGATGCCATACTTTCAAATTCTCATTTAAATAGTAATTTTATTTTGCAAACTCTGTCCATCATTCATTTAAAATAAACACATTTGATAAGGCCTATATCAATTAGAATTCAAAAAGAGATTTAATTGGATCCCTGTAAGAAGTCTTACACATATGAGATTTAGTGGGAGCATTCATGAACTATTAAAAGCTAAGATTCAAGAAAATGTGACAAATAGTGATAAATATTTGGATGTAATTTTGTAAAAAGTTTTAAACTTGAAAGATTACATATTTATATGCATGAGATATAAAATAAATCATTTCATTATAGGCTTACAAAAGTGATTAGTTTTGGATCTTTAGCTATTAGGCTAATTAAGTTGATTCTAATGGTTTTAATATAAGTGAGCCATATGATTGGGATCAAGGTCTTATTGTGATTCAAACAGTTTTATGACTCGATAGTAGAGATTTGCAAGGACGAATTAACATATTCTCCAATATGTGCACACTAAGAACAAGATGATTATTTCAAATGCAAGTGGGAGATTAGTGTCTACCTTTAAACCAATCAGATTGGGCATGGGATAATAGTCAAATAATCTTTTATGTGTTACTAAATTAAAGTAACATAGGTTTTTTCTTCATGTTCATGGTGTGATTGACACTCATGCAAATGCTAATTGGATGAAGCCCTTGAAACACACTAGCCTTGCAAAAATAGTAATGTTTACAAGGATGAGATCTTTATACATCAAAGCCATGTTTTTGTAGATGTTCTCAGTCCTCGTATTGTCAGGAGAGGGCATTGATAATGCACAAAAACTAGTATATGCTAGGCCTCCGTGCATTGATACATGCAACTCTTTGATCTCATAGAAGTTAAAGTATATGAGATATTGAGGATAACATATGGGTGTTTTTTTTATTTATTTGATGTTTTAGTTTACTTGTTAGGTTGGACAAGTAATAAATGTTGTCATAAGCCCATACCTTTGTCATCTTTTCTTACAAGCCACCATCTCCATTTTCATGATTATGCTAGTTTAGGTGAATGATGATTTTGGTTAGCTTGATGGAATTAGTTGCAATGAAACTAAATCAATTGGAAAGGAATTTAATTCCAACCAAATTAGGTTTCATGTAAATAAATTGGCAAACAATAAAATTGATTACGTAAAAGCAAAATTACATTATGAATTTACAAGTAAACATAATCTTAGAAGTAAAGAAGCAAATAAAATCAAGGTGCATAAAAAGCCTAATTAGAAATTCTATGAAAAAATGAGAATAAATTAAAATTCATGTACTCATCAAAATTTCACATAATAAATCCAATTAAGAATTTAATATGAAAATTCCAATCAAAATTTCATAAAAAATAAAAGATAACAAAAAAATTTAATCAAAATAATTGATATAAAAATAAATAAAAAATTAAAAGAAAAAGTCAGTGGACTTTGTTCGAAGATTGGATATTAAGATAGGTTTTTCAGGCTTTTAGAGAATGAAATGGGCTTATTGAAAAATTAAGAAAATGGGCTTGGTAAAGTATTGGGCTTGTTGAGAAATGATTGGGCTTATTAGGCTTATTTGCAAAAAATTAAAGTTTTTAGGCCCATTAAATAGATTTTGCCTAAAATAAAATTAATAAAAACAAATTTTATGAAGAGTTCGAGTATTGGATCATACAAGGAAAATTTTTAAGAAGTCTTACGTGCAAGAAAAATTAAAATCTAAAATTCATAAAATTTTACGAAAAAATCTTTATGGAAGAAATTTGTTATTTTGAAAAAAAAATGCAAATCTCATAAAATAAATTAAATTTTTAAAAAGTAATTAATACAAATTTAATGAAAATATTTAATGAACTTTAAAAATCTTAAACTCAAAAATTTCCTCCCCAAAAAATTTATGGAGTAGAAAACTCTATATCTTAAAAATAAAAAAAATTTAAAAAAATATAAAACTCATAAAATAAAATGAATTTTGAAAAGCTGATTTGATGGTGTCTAAATGAAAATATTTAAAGAATTTTGAAGTTCAAAACTCAAGAAAATTCTACAAAAAAATTTACAGACTAAAAGAAAGCTTATATTTTCGGACCAAAAAATTTCAAAGAATACATTAAAACTTATATACAATGAATTAAATAAAACATATTATCCAAAATATTGATTTATAAAATGGTAAAAATGAAAATTTAAAATTTAAAATTTAAAATATTTTTATCAGAAAAAATTTTACATGTATAATACTCGTTGTACTATGAAAAATTCAAAAATAATTACAAAAAAGGATAACTTGACACCTTGTGGTATAAAATATCAAAACAAATTTTTCCTTGAATATTTTTGATTGATTTTTTTTAAAGTGCATATTGACATAAATACCACATAAGTATTAGTAAAAATATATGATGGTGAATTTTCCTGCTTTAATGAAAAGTTGTCAAAAATTCCTAACAATTGGAAGTTTGATCGCAGTAACATCCACAGAAACAGATTTTAAAATTTCACAAGCATAAAATTGAAAGTTAAATATTTTACCTTGACATTCGTACCTTTTATTTGAGATTTGCTCTTCATGACCCTTTAAATGGCACTAATTTTATCGTGTGCATCTGCAGTCATTTAAGCACATTTAAATAGGCCTTGAAAATGTACATTCCCCTAAAGAAAATTTACCTTCACTGGGATAAGTTTCGAAGTTTGTATCTCGAATATTTTTGGATTGATAGCAAAAAGGGGCCCAAAAAATTAGGTGTCTACATCCATGAACTTGTACCGATACATTTTGTGAAAAATCACAACCTTAGCGACTGCCAAGGTTTATATCTATACAAACATCGTAGGTATCGATACCATATCTTAGGTATTGATACCAAACCCTTTTGTATTGATTCTACAAGTGAAAATTCAAGTTTTTAGTGCCACAAGGCCTGGTATCAATACTTGTGCACCAGAATAACTTGCATGTACTTGTGGCTCCTCGATGTACCTCAATTTAGTTATAAATAGCGAGAAATTGATCCATGTACTCATCTAAATGACTTCGATGACATTGTGGAAAATAGCCTTTGATGCCTCATTTTACATTTTTTTAATGTGACCATAGGGATTTTTTTTAATGTGACCCATAGGCATTTCAGACGTTCCCTAGTGACGCTATAACCAGCAGTCATCCCCTAGTTTTTATTTTAATTTTTGATTTTATCATTCTTTAATTGAGTATTGGAATGTCAAAAGTGGGCTAGACAAAATAACATGTCTGTAGCTGCCCTTCTTTAGCCATTGCTAAGTATTAGGAACATGGCAAAGATAAATAGACACCATCTTGTTTAAGTAGGATAACGGCTTCATGTGCCTACAGAGAAGTAAAAAGTTACTTTAATATCATATGGAGATAGGTTAAATATACTTGCAGAAAAAGAGATTTCGATGAGTTTTGTAGGGCTTGACCTCCCTACTAGGTTATTTTTTTAGTTTAACCCTAAATAGGTGCCATTAATTTATGAGGCTTTGAGGTAGGTAAAAAAATATGTCCAACTCTTTATGGACTAAGGCAAACTGGTGCCACCAGCTTGTGTGGGATTTGATAAGCATCCTATTCTTTGAGGATAGAGGTCGGTAGGTGCCACTAGCTTATGTGGCCTTCGATAAGCATCCTATTCTTTAAAGACTAAGGTAGGTAGGTGCCACCAGCTTTTGTGGGCTTCATGGTAGGTATATGTCCAATTTTTTTAGGACTGAGATAGATATGTGCCACCAGCTTCTGTGGGCTTTAGAGTAGGCAAACGTTCTACTCTTTGAAGACTAAGATAGGTCAGTGCCACCAACTTGTGTGGGCTTTAAAATAAGTAAGCGTCTTGCTCTTTGGAGACTAAGGTATGTAGGTGCCACCAGCTTGTGTGGGCTTTAAGGTAGGTAAGTGTCTTGCTCTTTAAGGACTAAGGTGGGTAGGTGCCACTAGCTTGTAGGGCTTTAATGGTAAGTTAGGAAAGGCATCCTACTCTTTGAAGACTAAAAGAAAATGAATTTAGATACCCTTCTTGGGTGATTTTCAATGATCATGTAAGGTAAAAAGTATTTACTTGAGGCCTTTCAAGGTTTTTTGAAATAAAAGAAAAATTATACCTTAGGTTCCCTACAAATTTGACTTCTGTATATAGGAGCTGGCACCTATAGGATCTTAAATGCTGCATAGTGCATGTGGATGCAAGTTCTTGTCTAAATAATGCAAGGGTAATGACTTTAAAAAACAAATCAAGTGGTTGGTTTTGGCTTTTTTCAACTTTGGTAAGGTGGCCTTTAGCCTAGGGTTTGTCAATCTTGCTCTAGATTTCTAGAGGCTTTGAATGTTAAGGTGTCCCTTCTTCAAAGGTACGGGAGGTCCATGATCACTTATTGGGAAGAGATCTTGAGCATATTTTCAAGATATGGGGTCCTAGGGCAAGATTAGTTGTGGCCCTAAGAGTTCATTCTTATTCTTTAGACATGAAACAAAGTTCCTGCAAAGTTTTATCTTTTCAAGTAATGCTAGGAAATCCTATTACCAGTTTTGTTTGATTATCAGGCATTATCAATTAAATAATAAACATGATGCAACATGGAATACGGGGTTATTAAAAGATTTTGTGATAAATCAAGTAATTGTATTTCATTCAAAGGAAAAGGGTACAAGCTGTTATAGACTTTTAAGATTTTAAAAGATACAAAAGAGATAAGAGAGGTCTTCTTAGTCAAGTGGCCCCTAATGCTATGACATGAATCCTTCACTAATCACTTTTAGAGATTTCCCTTGAGTAATTAATCATTATAGTATTGGTTGAATTATAAAAAAATGCCCCAGATTGCCCTATGGTGGGATAGAGGCCTCAACATTAAGTAGTTTCCATTTTTTGAGTGCATGTATGGATGAGGTTAGGTAGGGTTTGGTCAGCATAGAACAAATGGATTATGTTATGACCCGGTGTCTTGGTTAGTGTTGTGAATATAGGGTAAAAGGGTCTAGTTTCTGAAGCTGCCTTCTTAGGTTTTCAACTTGAGCTGGTTTTCTTTTTTTTCCTTTTTTCTTTAGTTTTGGAGAATGATAGGCGAAGGACTAATGGAATGCCCTTTCTGGTTTTCATCTTAAAGTCCTTTCAAGCATAGTATTTCTTAACAAAATTAACGTTCACTAGGTTGGGTAGGCCACTGCCATCTATCTTGGTTAAGATTAAGGCTTCACCAGAGAATACATATTTCATCACATATAGCCCTTCCCAATTTGGCGTCTATTTTTCTTGAGCATTTTTATGGATCAGGAGAATTTTTTTGAGTACCAAGTCACCTTCTCAGAATTGGTAAGGATAAACCTTTTTGTTATAAGCCATCATCATCCGCATACAACTACCTATGAAAAATGGCTTTAATTCTTTTCTCTTCAATTATATTGAGTTGCTCATTTTAGCTCATAACCCATTCAGCTTCTTCAAGTTGAGATTCCATCAAGACTCTAACTGAAAGGATTTCAAGCTCGATTGGCAAGATAGCCTTCATGTCATAAACCAAAAAGAATGGGTTAGCACCCATGGAAGTTCGTACTGCTATGCAATAGGCATGCAAGGTAAAAAAATAACTTTTTATGCCAATCTTTGTATGTCTCAGCCATCTTTTTTACTATCTTCTTGATATTCTTGTTGGCCGTTTCAATTTCTCCATTCACTTTCGGATGGCATGAGATAGGGTTTTGATGCTGAATCTTAAATTGAGAGCAAACTGCTTGCATCATCTTATTCTTCAGATCACTTGTATTATCTGTGATGATCAGTTCAGGAAGACCACATCTACAAATGATGCCCTATTTTACAAATTTACACATGACAAGTCTGGTGACATTAGCATAAAAAGTTACCTCTGCCCACTTGGAGAAATAATCGATTATGACCAAAATAAAGCGATGCCCATTAAAGCCTTAGGAGTAATCGGTCCAATCATGTCCATGCACTATATGGAAAAAGGCCATGGAGCTATCATAACGTGTAAAGGTGTTGGTGATACATGGATTTTGTCAGCTTTAGATTTGGCATTTGTGATAATTTTAAGCGTAGTTAATGCAATCCTTTTTGAGAGTCAACCAATGGTAGCTCAATCGTATGATTTGTCTTGCCATTTGGTGTCCATTAGTATGCATACCATAAATTCCATCATGAACTTCTTTAAGTATTCTTTTATCTTTGGAGGCATCCATGCATCAGAGTAACACCTAATCCTAGCATTTCTTGTACAAAATTCCACCATCTAAAATAAAGCTCACTGGAAATCCCTTAATGGTTTTTTTGTCAGTTTCAATGGCGTCTTTTATGTACCATTGATCCTTGATGTATTGAAGGATGTCATGATACCATGGCAAATCGTCTTTTTCTTCTTCAACATTCTGACAATGTATCGGGGTTGTATAGATGCTCATTTGAATAAGAGTGACATTTGATTCTTGATTGATAACATGGATGATAAAATGGCCAAGGTGTTAGCAATTTGGTTCTCTTTTCAAGGTAAATGTTAAAAGCTGATATCTCAAACTCTTTCTTAAGCTTTGATATTAGATTCTTATAGTGGATCAATATAGCATTACGTGTTAGCCATTCTCCCTTCAACTAGTAAATGACGAGGGCTGAATCTCTAAACACTTGTAGTGTTTAAATGCCAGTTTCAATTGCTGCTTAGAGTCCCTTGATGCAAGCCTCATATTCAGCTATGTTGTTGGTGCAGTCAAAGTTTAATTTGGCTGTGAAAGGGTAATGGTTTCCCTTGGTGAGATAAAAATTGCCCTAATTCCATGTCCCAGTGCATTTGAAGTTCCATCAAAGTACATTTTCCATAATGAACCATAGTTGATAGTGTTCTCTACCTTCGATATACACATCAAGTCTTCATTAGAGAACTTGAAGTCTAAAAGCTGATAGTCATCTACTGCTCGACTTGGCAAAAGGTCTGCTATTGCACTACATTTGATGGCTTTATGGTTCACATACACGATATCATACTCAAAAAGCATAACTTGCCATCTGGCTAACCTCTTAGACAAGACGGGAGCTTCGAACAGATAGTTAATAGGATCAAGCTTGGCAATTAGCCATGTAGTGTGGTATAGCATGTATTGCCTTAACGTCTGAGCTATCTGAGCTAAAGCATTGCATAGCTTCTCTATGAAGGAATTATTATTTTCATATTATGTAAACTTCTTGCTCAAGTAATAAATAGCCTATTCTTTCTTTCCCGATTCATCATGTTGTCCTAATACACAGCCCATCGACTTGTTTAAAATTGTTAGATACAGGATTAGCGCTCGGCGGGCACTAAGGGCAATAAGTATTTGAGGGTTCAAAAGGTAATGTTTAACCTTATCAAAAGCTTTTTGGCATTCTTGATTCCATTCTCTAGGATTTTATTTTTGGAGTAATCGAAAGATTGGATAGCATTTATCGATCAACTGAGATATGAATCGGGCTATGTAGTTCAGTCTTTTCGAGAAATTTCTCACTTCCTTTTGAGTTTAAGGTGGTGGCAGATTCTGAATGGCATTAACCTTATCAGGATCAACCTTTATTCCTTTCTTGCTCATAATAAAACCTAATTCCTTTATCGAATGTGGCACCGAACACGCATTTGGCAGAATTTAGCTTGAGCTGGCATTTGTGAAGCCTTTTGAAGCATTTTCGCAAGTTGGCCACATGTTCACATTCTCTTGGCAACTTGGTAATCAAATCATACACAAAGACCTTAATTTCCTTATGCATAAGATCATGGAACGATGTTACCATCACCTTTTGGTAAGTTGCCTTAGCATTCTTGAGCCCAAAGGGCATCACTTTGTAGCAAAAAATGCAACACATGGTTACAAATATGATTTTTTCCATGTCTTTGGCTATGATTTTGATTTAGCTAAATCCTAAAAACCTATCCATGAAGGAAAATAGTGCATTTTTGGCAGTATTGTATACTAAGGTGTCTATGTAAGGTAAAAGGAAATTATCTTTTGGGCTAGCTCAATTTAGATCCCTATAATCTATGCACTTTGCACTTTATCATCCTTCTTAGGAACTAGGACTATATTGGCTACCCATTCAGGATATTTCGCTACTTTGAGAAATCCTACTTCAAATTGTTTCTTCTCTTCTTTTTTAATCTTTAGAAGCATGTCAGGTTTCATCCTTTTTAGCTTTTATTGTATGGGTTTGCACTCACCTTTAAAAGGGAGTTTATGGATCACAATGTTGGCATCTAATCCAGGCATGTTTTGGTAGAAACCAAGCAAACACATTCGGATATTCTTGAAAAAGACTTATTAGTTCAGCTCAACTTGATGGTTTTCTAGAAGTTCCAATTTTAACTTCTTTCTTATTTTCTTCCGTTCCAAGGTTTATGTTTCAATGGGTTCTTCATGAAGTAATATATGTTTTTCTTCCTATTCAACTAGTCTCAGTAGGTCTAGAGGTATGGGGTTCTCTTCAAAATCCACTTTAGATTCGACCTCACCAGCACTATAAGTTGCTTGAAATTAATTTTTGAAGTTTCAGTATGAAGATTCATGTCACCGTCATTAGGGTACCTAAAAATATGAAAAAAAAATAATACAGGTGGAAAAATATGTAAAGAAAGATTGAGGTTGACAAGAACTATGAACACAAAGAATGAAATGCATAATGTTTATTCGTTTTCATTGATAATACTTAATAAAATATGCCCATACAAAGGATCCTACAATGTTTTTAGATGTGACCATGTAGGTTTAATTCATAACATTACTTTGAAATAGACTTGAACAGTACAGGAATCTTAATCTTAGTCCAAACACTCAAAACAAATCCTAGAGAGCACAGACTAGTCTATGGACTTGTGGTTGACATCTCTGGTTTATCAATCACATTGATGGAGAAATCTTTAAATGCCTTGTTCAATATGAGCACAACATTAACAGAGCCAGTATTTACATGTCCCCCTAGGTGAAAACTTTTCTGAAGTGGTGGGAAGATCATTGGCTCATCTTTTATGTCTCATCCTGACAAATGACCCATCCTTTTCTCACGCTTTTTCTAAGCTTGTTTTCTTTTTTCATGCATATTAGGCTTAAATCCAAGCCCTTCTTTGTCAATTTAGTTGGCAACTTTTAATGCTTGAGTAATCCCTTAAAAGTATTTTCTGAATCCATTTCTAGCCTGGGCACTTTTGCCAACAGTCAACTTTAAACCCATGTAAGTACTCTTTGCTAGGCAGGGCTAAACCATTGGCAACCTTTTCTTGACATATGTAGCATTGATAAACTCAAAAGATTGGAAAGAGAATTCTGAGATATCTTTGTCAGGTTTGACATATGGGGTATCAGTTGAGGTAGCAACAATGATATTTTCTTTTCCTCCAATACTCACAACTTCATTCTTGATGACAAATTTTAACATTTGGTGCAAAGATGATGATATTGCCCCAATAAATGAATCTAAGGCTTTCCTAACAAGCAATTATATGATAGAGCAATGTCCATCACATGGAAGTCAACTTCGTAAGTATATGGGCCAATTTGGAGTGGAATGGTGATGTTCCTCATAATGTTCTTGCAAGTTTTGTCAAACGCTTGCACATTTGTGCAATTATTCTGTATGTGAGATGCATTAATGGGGAGCTTGTTCAAGCATGACATGGGCATTACATTTAAAGCTGACCTGTTATTGATAAGCACCTTAGGCAACGTGGTGCCTTTATAATACATGATGATATGAAAGGCTTTATAGTTCCTCTCCCCCTATGCAGGATTTCATCATCACTGACAGATATGTAATTATCGATAGTGATGTTGCTCATTAATTGATCCAACTATCCCATGGAAATGTTAGGAGGGACATAGGCCTTATTCAAAACTTTGAGAAAGGGCATTCTTGTGAGCTTCAAAATTCTACAGTAGTGACAACACAGATATCTTGGCGAGTTACTTATTCAACTGATTGACAATGCTATATTTGCTGTGTTTGAGGAACTTGAGGAATATTATAGCTTCTTTCTCATTCACTAGCTCCTTGAAAACTACTAAATCTAAGTTTTTGATCGTAGGTTTCAATGCTTGAGGAACAGGATCGATATTCTCTTACTTAGTTTCACTTCTGATGCTGGTGGGGCATAACATCTGCCATGCCAAGTTAAGTGACTAACTCCTAAAAGGTCCAAGCTCGCTGCTTGTTGACTAGATTTCCCGATGATTAAGGTTTTGTTTTCATAGTTCCAAGGAACTGCTTTATCATCCTTATAACGGAAAGAAGATGGTAGTTGAATGATCATCCTTAGCATGGGCTGGATAGGGGTAGCTTCAACTCTTGGTCGATTGTTATACAAGATCAATAGCCTTCCAACCCCATAAAGAGGATTGCCCTTTATAATGTTGATAGATATTGTTACATTTGCAGATTCAGTATGCAGGTTTTACTTTTCATCATAGAATTTGATGCCACCCTCATTCATCATCCTTTAAACCATAGCGCGAAACTTTTTACATGTTTGAAGAGTATGGTTGTAATTAGTATGGAAATTATAAAAGTCATTAATTCTTTCCTTTATCTTCTCAGCTATATTAAGTAGCTTAGCTTGCACCAGGATTTGCCAAATCGAAGTCATTGGCATTCTAACTTTTTTTATGTTTTCTACAATCTCACAGTTTTCTTCAATGACCATTCCCTTTAGGTCTAACTCAGCATGAGTTTGAGATGAATTAGCTTTAATGCCGAATTTCGGTTGCTGACTAGCCTTCATTTTTCCTTTCCCTTTGTCTTTGCAAAATTTTTTCTACCCGATTCCTTTTTTGGCCTCATTGATCATCCCACAGAGTATGACTACATCTGGGAAGCTCTTCGGGAAGCTTTTTGCTACCTTTCGGTAATAAGAGGCTTGCAACATGCCAATGAATCTAACAATCATCTTTTTTCCATCAATAAAGGATGAATCTAGGTAACCTCTTCCATCCATCTTAAAGCATACTATGTAAAACTTTCATTCGCTCTCTTTTTCATGCCCATAAGAGACAGATAACTTAAGATCCGGTCATCAGTAGGTCTCTCCTTATCTGTGGCATTAATATGGATCAACGGGTTCATCCCTTTCCTTATAGAACTTAATCTTAAACTGATCCATCATCCCTTAGACCATTTTGAAGAATAATAGGCAATGTTGCAAATTTTGTCCTCAATCAAAATGGTAGCAAGATATTTTAGTGGCATTACTTCTTTGATTTTTATCATATGTTATTATTTTAGCTTTCAAGAAAGCTTGCCAGACCTTAGTTTTTTGGGTGTTGACTTCTCTAGCATTTCTTTTAACCCAACAACCTATTTCTATCAATTATTGCATTCACTCTTCATTTGACATGATTAGGGAATAGATTGGCTTTAATATTTGATCTAGGCCTTTGTTCAATCTTGATCACTTTTCTTTCTAGTAGACCTTGCACCTTTCTTTTAAATGAAGTGCAGTTCTCAATGGAATGGCCTTACGCTCTAGCATGGTATTCACAATAAGCATTCTTATCATACCATCTAAGGTAGATGGTGATCTTGGGTTCGTGAATAATAGGGCCACTAGTTTACTTGCCAACAAGCGAGAGTTAATTTCTTTATAGGAATAAGGAAGTGGTTCAAAATACTCATTTTCTCGGGGTGCTTGTTGATTGTTTGGAGCACTTGCGCTATTCATGTTGTGAGGTTATGCACTTTAGGTCATGTTTTGAGTAGGATATGGCATAAAGCTCATTACTAGAGCAAATTTGACTCTATAAATGGATTATGGTGCGGGGGAGTAAGGATTAAGACCCGTATTCAACATGTTCGAAAGGCATATAGGTTGTGTTGGATGCAGACTTTGATTAAACCTAGCATGATTTTTGCCAACAACGTTCATTTCCTTCTCCTTACCTATAGTTAGTATCTTCTTGACCGATCCAAATGATTCTCTAATGAATATCCTGTCATTTTTTATGGTGTTCTTAACTATTTCACCCGATATAACATTATTGATAAAATTTTTCATGGCACTTCTTACCAGCCTTTCATAGTATTGAGCTTATAGGGTGCCAACAAAAAGAATCATCATTTCTTTTTCAATTAGAGGGGGGTGAACTTGAACTGCCTCCTCTTTCCATCTCTAACATATTGCCTAAAGCTTTCGAAAGATTTCTTCTCCATGTTCATGAAAGAGAGGCGATCCCAAACCCAATCAAACACATGCTTATACTATTAAATGAACACGTGCCAAATCTGCCCATGTTTTAACTCTTATAAGATCAAGCCCTGTATACCATTGAAGAGCTACCTTAATTAGACTATCCTAAAAGCAATGGATTAATAGCTTTTTGGTCTCTTCATACCCCATCATTTTATGACAATAAATGCGAAGATAGGCTGTGGGTTCATTAGTCCCATTATATTTTCAAAATCAGGTGCTTTAAACTTAGGTAGGATAACGAGACTCAAAACCACCCCTAAATTTGCTTCTCTAGTGACTAATACTTCTCTACTTCATTCCAAATTTACTTTTTCTTACTTTATTTTCTTATCGAGGTTCGAGACTATAGGCCTTACCAGTGAAGAGCCTACGCCTTGAAATCCTTGAGTCAAATGGGATACTATTGCAAGATTAATGTAAATGAATAGCTGGGTTTGTGGGATGTTTGTTGCCAGAGGATGCTACCAATGCAATGCCCTTTCTTGAGCATTATTGGCTTCAGTACCATTTTCAAATTACTTTCAAGATTGATAGGTTCTTTTTTTGCCGCGACTGTGTTCGTTTGTCTTTTTTCCTTCAATGCATCGGATAGTAGCTTGGTTATCTGAGCTTGGAGTTCCTTATTCTTACGGAGTGACTACTCTTGGGACTCTTTATACATGAGTTTGATTCTTTCAATATAGGCCTGGTGATCATTGTCCATCACTTTTTGCTAAATTGCGATTGTTGTACTGATGGCGAACTCTAGGTTCCATGTTTTAGATCACCTTCACTTTAAATTATTACTAGATGAGGTTTTTATGATATGTTCATGCATATGTTTGATGCCACGAGAAAACAATGAAAGAGTTAGATTAGTGATGCAGATGCAAAAATGATAATCAGATTAAGAGGTAGCTCCACCAATAGCATCTTTCCTTAAAGCAACATAATGTCCCAATTAGATATGATTACATTTGAAATGCCTGACATAGTTACATTGCCTGATTACATGGTCTAAGAAATACAACAAGTCTTGCTCATGGGCTCTAGTGGCCAAGACATCATGTGTTAAGGATCGAGTACATCCATCATGTTCTCGGCCTCTAACTGAGCTACTTGAATTTGCTCTATGAGACAACAATGATGGTCTTGATAGTTTTTGCATGCGTGATCAACGACTTAAAGCCATTCTTGCTCTCGCTGTTCGAAGGCTCTCACTAGTGCATTGTCTTGGTCTTGGTGAGCTTAAAAAGAATGCCCTATCAAAGTTCCATTTTTAGCTTGGATTGCTTTTAAATCCTAGACTCAAGCTTTTATCCGTTCATTCTTTCTTCGGTAAGTTGATGCAAGAGCCTAGGTTCTAATAAGCTTTTTTCGTATTAACCCTAGCTGCTTCTCTCCATTGATTAAGTTCTTTCTTAAGAGTAGCAATTTTTATCCTCTACTCGATCGATAACTTTCTAAGTCTTTGGGACTTACTAGCTTTCTTAAGGGTCACATAGTCTTTCTTAAACTCTCGAGATCTTTCTTGAGGTGGTTTTTCTACAGCCCTATTCACCTTGCCATCTTAGAGGTAGAGGTCCATTTTCAATTAACTATTTTCTTCCTTTAATCGAGTAATCTCCTCAGCAAAGGTTATCTTTTCTTATTCGAACTCTCACTTAAGTAATTCAATCTTAGAAGGAAATTCGTCAACTAGTATTTGTGATGTTCCAATACTAGATAAGGGCACAATGTCATTAAAGGCTTGCTGGACTTTTGACTTGTAAGCATGCTCACCATAGTCAAAATCCCATAACTCTAGGTCTTGGACGAAGGGGATGAATTGACGGCACTGGAACTGTCATAGGATTAGTAGGGGTACGTAGCTAGTACTTCCTTATAATCCCATGAGTGGCTTGCAACTATATTCTTTGCACCAATGTATGATCATTTATGGGGAAAACCAAAGGTCTTCCATGTTACCTTCTTTCTTTTAAGGTTCCAAATTTTTGGACCGATTGCTCTGCAGATTTCGCTTAAGGCCACTCCTTCTCAAGTACCTTAGAGATAGGGCTAAAGGTAGTTAAAAAGCAATATGATGGCCTACTTTCTTTACGACCAAAGTGATTGAGAAGCCAAATGTGAAGAAGCAGTGCATATCTGATGAATTGGTCATGCCTAGTTTCTTATAAAAATTAAGAATAACTTCAATAATGATGGCTGGTGCAGTATTGATATTGTAACACAAATGTGAAAAGACATCTGCACTGTAGCTTTAACATAGCCTAATGTCTTTAGGAATATAACCAGACCATATATTGCTAAGGCATAGATATATTGGATTTTTCAAATATCAATGGTACTCACCATTGCTTCTTTCAAACTAGCTTGTGAAAGGCGTTCACTGCTTCCCTTTGTTTTGATATGACTCTCATTGCCCTAAGGATTTGAGCTAATCTTTCATGAAAGTTAGAAGATTCAACGCTTTGCAGTATATTCTATCGACCTTTGCATTCTCAATGTTGAGTAATGTAGTGTATTCATTAACCATGGGGACCAAATCTTCACGATTGAAAGTGAAACACTGATATGCTAGATTCCAAGACTGAGATGATGCTCACAACAAACCAATATCCACACAGACTTAGAGCAAATAAGTAATATCTTCGCATCTCTTAATGAATAATTCCCTTTCGGTATTGTCCTAATTCATCCATATAATCCTTAGACCTTGCCAATCATTTTGATGGTACACTATCTTGATCCTTTCATGCATTATTGAGACATACCTCAATTTAAGGAAGTCATCATCTTCACGCTGTCGGTATTTTAAACATGCTTGGACTTTCTCAAAAGGCTTTAGCTCTAAAATGGACTATTGCTTCATAACAAACACCCCTTAATGAACACTAAACCATTAACCAATTGTCCCATGGTGATAGTGATTATGATGAAATGATGCATGGTGAAAAAGAAAAGCCAAAAAGGAATGAGTTATTAACCAATACGAAATAATAGGAAAAAGATAAAGAAAATAAGGAATAGCAACAAAAGCGTATCACAAAATTTACCCTGAGAATAGGTGGTACTATACCTAGGGGCAGACATGATGATCATGATTGTTGAGGTATTAAACAAGCAGCATACCAGTATATCCACATCAAAATTGTCTCTTCATGAAGTAACATGATACCTTGCAAGGACTAAAACTGACTATTTAGGTGACATTCTTTCAACACCATTTATGTTAAGTAGATGCTAACCATCATTCAGGTAGCATGATGGCTTATTTCAGTCAGATATAACCATTTTAAGATGGCATTACAGGTAATGGCATTCACTTGTCCTTACCCATTTATTAAAAAGGATTTGTCATCGAACATAATAGCATATCCCAAATGAATGATCATGATATTAAAAATGACAAATGCGAATGACAATGTTAACCCATCACCTACATAAATATGGTGTATAGGAGTAAATGTAAGAAATGTTTCCCTGAGTGATCTTACTTTTCGGGTATTCAAGCAGGATTTGGTATGGTTTGACATGGTTTAGCTCGTAGGGTTCACTATATGGGTTTAAGTTGATGCCTATTTCAATATCTGAATTGCTCCTCCATCTGGTATAGATAGCTGAGGCACCCCAATCCTAGGCCCATCATGAGTTTTAAGAAATAGGTTCAATCCCGTGGATGTATTTCCCTATGCAAATGTGACTCATGAGAGACATAATTAATTCACATCACGAAAGGTCTTGCCATGCCTATGCGGAGGGTTATTCATGAAGGTGGATGGCTCACTTCCTCTAATAATTAGGATACTAACCACACCATGGTGTTTGGTGGGAATCTAGTGCAAATGCAAGTGCGTGGATGTGTTGGGGAAATAATTAAACCTTTTTGTTTTACTCTCATATTGCCATATTTATTTAAATCAACATTTAATCGGGCATAAATAATCCCTAACAATTACAGGACAAAAACATAAACAATAGAGATTACTCGACAAAAATAAAATAGAGTTATATCAAATAATTATGGAGATCAAAAAACTAAGAACTGAGTGAGCAACAGCTAGTTATAGCCCTAACTCTCTAGTTTAGTCCCTAATGGAGTCACCAAGCTGTCACCACATGCCTTGCCTTTAAAACTTTGGACGATCCAAAGGGCATAGTGCGCTCGACTTAAATATAAATGATGGTTGGTTGTGGTCAAGCCTGTAAGTTATCCCATGATCAGGATTTGGATTAAACATAACAATACAGAGAAAAAAGAGACCGTCAGGCAAATCGCTCATCGAACTAGTCTTGGATGGCCACCATGAAGTAGCCATAAACTTAGAGCTGTCATTGATCATTTTAGGGTAGGCAAGATCAGATGCATATTGAAAACAATATTTCGAGTTATGAAACTTAAAACATCAATTTCAAGGCCTACAAAGTTCAAGGATTTGTTGGTTGGGTTTGGGAGTTGGTTATGCACAGGGAAGGATTGGCATCCCTATGACACCCGAAATTGATACCTACTAACTATGTCTCATTTTGGTCTCAGTTGCATCAGTTCCATTCATTCTTTTTCTAGATATAATTCCCTTTAATGCATGAAGTTTTGTACATTTAGATATAGGCTTTTTCTTTTTTTTTTTTAAAGAAAATTAGCTAACTTATGTGCCTCAGAAATGTAGGGAACATAAGGGATTTTTGTGAAAATAATGTTGGGATTGGATTAAAAAATTTTGGATGTTTGATACTAGGCATTGGAGATATACCAACAAGGAACATTGCCTTATAATCTTTATTGAAAAACAAATTTTAAACACGAATGCATGATAATCACTGTAAAAAGAAACTTGTTAGTAAGATGAAAAAAGATAAATATAATAATATCATAAACAAGCAATCACAAATAGAGAACATAAAAAAAGGGAAGATGGTGATTTAAGGGTTAAAGATGATTGCCTTCAATTATTAAAGAATAACCACGATGACAATTTCAGAGATTGGTCTGGATTCGATGGTGATTTGAGGGTCAAAAGGCACCCGAAAGAGAGAAAATTTTGGATTTTTTCAAGGTAGAACAGGTTTGGAGTATCTCCTCGGAGAGGTGGAGTTTAAGTATTCCCAAAGATAGAGTTAGGAAAATATTTAGGAATAAAGAGAAAATTTTACTCTTTAACTAAAAACAAGGTTGGAGTATCCTCTTAGAGTAGTGGGTTAGAGTATCCCCAAAGATAGAGTTAGAGAAATATTTAGAAATAAAGAGAAAATTTAGATTTTTAATTAAAAACGAGGTTGGAGTGTCCCTCTGAGCAATGGAGTTAGAGTATCTCCCCTAGCAAAAATTTTAATATGAAATCTTTTTTTTATATTTTATATTTTAGCCTTGATCCGAGTTAAAAGAGGCTAGCGTTGTGGGGGAACTAATCGGATGCATTGAAACATTCAAACGTCTCGCTAAATGGCCCAAATAGAATGCTGCACACTAGTTCTGGGGATTTCATACAGCAAAGATTCAAAAAATCATCACTCCCTTATTCGGGATGATCCGAGGGCAAATAAGGCACTGCTTAAAAGGTAATTCGATGACCTTTAAGGGAAAAATATTTAAAAAATTGAAAAAAATATTTTATGGTTTGAAAATGATTTTTCAAATCCAGACTATAGTGCTGCTAGAGCAAAAATAGGGGGATTATTCGATGGTTTAGGTTTTTAGGGGTTATAGACATCTGAACATCCATAATGCAGGGGAAGGAATGACATAGGCATCATGAGCTTATCCTATAATCCCGAAGTAGTTTAGGACGATGAAACAACCCATTGATCATAACATGAAGGTGTTAGACTCATGATTAAGGCTTCGTATTTTTTGACTAAAAAAAGGCTATGTTTTCTTGAAAAAATAGCATCTTTAAACTTGTATTATCGTGAATCCAAAGCTGAAGTGTTTGCTTTGTCCCCAAGATTAGAAGACCAATTCTATGAAAGCATTGAGTCCATGCTATTCTTCATCTTTTAAAGGTAGCATGAACTTAACTTGGGGATTTCTTTTAAAAATCAGATTTTTAACAAACAAGTACGCATCTTGATAGGATTGACATAAACAAAACATAACATCTCTAAGATGAATAAGGACTAAACATGCAAACACACACAAGTGACATATTAACATGGAAATAGGTGAGAAAAATTGGAAGATGAAAAATAAGGTGTATGAACATGTTTAACCAAAAGAATGCAGGCTGAATTTGTCAAGATAGCATTTTTGTGTCATTAGGCTCCTTAAAATACAAGAAAATGAATGAATATACATAAGACATGTTAAGGTGAACATTTAAGCATGTGTTAAGCATGACAAGATATTTGGCCTACCATGCAATATCAAGGCATCAAGAGAACATCAACACTCTAAGACTACCACAAATAAGGCAGCAATAATGCATGAAAACCTGAAAATGATCATGGTAACATGGAGAGGTCACTAAAAGGATGAAAATGCTAAAAAATTAAAGAATTTGCAGAGTCAAGTGGAGAAAATATACCAAAAGTTTCAAGCTTCAGCCTTTTCTTTGAGGAGCAGTTTTAAACTTCACCTTTTTTTATTGAATAGCAAAATAGTAATGAAAAGGAGGGGCTTTTAGTTAGGTATGGATAAAGGGGAATTTTGAAAGGGACTGTAGTTGAAATGAAGATTTTTGGAAAGACTTTTGGTAATGGTTTTGAAAGGATGCAAAAATGGAGAAGAGTTTTTCAGATTTTGGCAGGAATGAAAATATTGAAGAGGATGAAGGAATGAGTAGAAGTGGAAGTTTTTCTATTGGGAATCTCTTTTTTTCTTGGTTCTCCCCCATCTTAGCCGAGTCCAAGGTTGGCTTATATAGCCATGTGGCCATGAAGCTAAAAGATAAAAAAAGCAAAGGCATTTTGGGGTTTTGGTGTATGTACCTCATGCAGAGATCAGGTACAGTGCTCAGCTACCATGCAAGCCTAGTGGTTTGCTCAGCAAAAATAGTGGATCTAGACTACTTTATACAACTCAACATTAGGTAAGTTCAACCTTACCCTTTGACAAATTGTCTAATGTCAAGAAATGCCCTTTGTCAGTGGCTATTTAGACCTCAAAATTTTCTTTAAATCTAATCATAGGCTCAAAGATGAAGCACGTGTGAATTTTGATTATTTTTGGTGTAAGAAATATGTTTGAATCAAATTTTGAATTATGGTGCAGAGGCTAAAAAATGGCTCAAACTAGGCAAAGATGTCTTTATGCATCGATATAAAGCATTTGTATCGATACACAAGGCAATTTTTACCCAAGAGTATCAATACAATGAAGCATGTATCGATACCAAGAGCAAAAATTAGTTTCCAGTCTCAAAACTTAGAGGCCTATATCAATACTCCATGAACTTGTATCGATACACAAGCTTGTGTATCCATACATTTTGCCAAAAATCATAACATTAGTTACTACCAAGGTTTGTATTAATACAAACATGCTAGGTATCGATACCAAGCCCTCTTATATCGATACTACATGTGAAAAATTCAAGTTTTTGGTGCCATAAAGCCTCGTATCAATACCTGGCACATACCGTGGCTCCCCGACCTACCTGAACTTGTTCATAAATAGTGAAAAATTGAACCGTGTACTCATCTAAATGACTCCGATGACATCGTGGAAAATGGCCTTTGATGCCTCATTTTACATTTTTCTTTAATATGACCCATAGGCATTTCAGACGTTCCCAAAAAATTTTTTTACTTGGTGCCATGTCGCTTAATAGAGCCTAGCAAGATGGCACCCGACAGTTGTCCCCAGTTTTTATTTTAATTTTTTATTTATCATCCTTTAATTGAGTGTTGGGCTGCCAAAAGTAGGCTGGACAAAATAAGGTGTCTACAAATGTGATACACTATAACACATGTTTGGATTTGTGATGACACCTTGGTTCCTTAGCTTACACCATGGCTCCATTATTGTCATAGTAAAGTGGTACTAGATCAACAATTCTTTGAACCACTGAGTTTTGTGATAAACTTCATCATCTAGCCTACCTCTTTCATGGCCTCATGCATAGAGATGCATTTGGCTTTAATTGTTGAGTCATAGTTATAGCTTGTTTTGAATTTTTCCAACTAACGGTATCATCGTTAAGGGTAAATACAAAGCCACTTTGTGATTTACTATCATTCTAATTAAATTTACTTTCATCGAAGAAGATTTGAAAAAGGCATACTAATCATAAATCATTTAAAAGCATGTATACTAATTGTTGAGAAAATATATGCATTTAAGCTTTAATGGGTAGTTAATGCCATTCTTGTATTCTTTTTAGGCATATAAACACAAATAAGATTATGAGTGATAAGGCAAACCAATTGTTAAAGGAGAAATATTAATCCAATTCTTGTCTAGATGCATAATTGATACAAATGTTGAATTTTTAGTACATATTCAAACTACTCATAATCATTTAAGTAACTATAAGGAAAGTTAAAAATTTTTAAGAAAAATCATAGAGAACTTTCATAGTTTAGAAAATCATTTGCTCACACATTATATGTAAGTAAGATCATTTAAGCAATAATTCAATCAATGAACATCCATAAAGATATAATCATTTTAAGATATCAATTGTTAAAAAACAAATGTTGAACAAAAGATATCAAAATTACTTAACTTAAGGTCATTTTCAAAGATTCACACATAGCAAACTTTACAAGCATACATTACATACAAAGATACCAGTTGTATATAATTAACTAATGAATGTCACAAAACTTAATGCTAAGAGATAATAATTGAATAGTATTAGTTTAGTAGATATCTCAACCTTACCAAGCATTGAAGATATACTTATTAGGACTTTGAAGATCATGTATAAGTGTTTGAGTATTCTTTTGGGTTTTGACTTGATTTAAAAAGGTTGCAGGCTTTGTTTGGTTTTTTATTATGCAAGTGTTCATCCTTAAAAAAAAAAACTATATCTCCATGAACCTTGTAACAATTTCAATAGAAGACATCTTGGCAAAAGATAAGCATCAGTAGTTTCAATAGTCAATTGTCATCATATGTGTATATATATATTCAATAAGCTCATGAATTTGTCAAATTAAAAAAAATTGATTAAGCGTAAAGAGATTTTGAAACAAAAGATACCAAATGTTAGTAAATGGAAATCATTAAGCATATATGGTACCAATTGTCATAATGCAAGAAAATATGTTCATCAAGGCATAAAAATAATTATGCATAGAAAACTTTGTGCTTTTGAGCACCATGAAGCAAGATGAGCACTTAATCAAGGAAGTCATGCATTTGATATGTAAAACACTCATCAATTAATCAAACATGATGTTAAAGCATGTGAGATCTAAGAAATGATGTTCCTTAAGATTTAGATATCATAAAAATGAAGCATTTGAAGTAAAGACCTATTAGAATGACCAATTTTGCATTTTAAAACCCAAACGCCATGAAATTGGCTAAAATAAGCTACATGTATCGATACAAAGTGGATATGTATCGATACACACAGTGTTTATCAATACAATATTCAATGTATCAATATAATCTAGGTTTTTCTGGGTTATCATTCATTGTATTGATACAAGGCTCAAGGTATCAATGCATGCCTTAAATTTCTTGAAAAAACTTAGAAAAACATGCAATTTTGCATTCCAGAACTCATGATTTGAAATTATAATGCAAACTTTTAGTTTTAAACATGTAAAACCCATTTGAATGATCAAAAGTTTGAGTCAAAAACAACTTTTAAAACCATGTTTGAATGAATTTGCATATTTGGTCACATATGCAACTTAAGTTCAGGCAAACTGCAACCAGAAGTCCTAAAATAAGAAATTTTCATTCAAACCATATATGCAAAAGTTTATAAACAAGTTCAATGTATACCAAACTTGTTCAAGCCATAAAACATGAACTTACAACATAATCAAACATGCTAAGTCTCATGCAAGCATAATTGCAAAATAAAACATTAAGAAATTTAAACACTTCCCAATGCATGCTCATGGCATCAAATCATATAAGTAAGCTTTAAATGCTTCACCAAAGAATATACATACTATTTAGTCAAGCATTAGAGCTTCTTAACAACTCAAAACATAAAATTTATCAAAATCAATTTTAATTCATAAATCATGCTTAATATCATACTGTATAAAATTATTTCACAAATCAATCTAGCATATCATCATTAAATAATAAATCATCAAATGCATATATAATTAAGCTCATAATCACTTAAGATGCAAACCACAAATTTTCATAAAAGTCATTTTGCATCAAAAGAATATTTCATAAAAAAATTTTTCAGTAAAGCATTATATATATATAAATAAACATATATATACATAACATGAATAGGTAACCAAAATACATAATTAATAAGTTTAATTCTTAAAGGTTACCCATCATCCCTTTTTGTGTGTCTAGAGCATCCAAATCCATTGCTTTGCTTCTTATTGCTCCAACATATCTATAATAGACTTTTACTTGCATTTTGGTACCCAAATTGCTTTGGGTCCTTAGAGGTTAATCTTAAAGCCTTTTGTTCTCTTAGGAACCCATACTTGCCTCACTTTAAATTGAGTTCTTTTTTTAATAGGACAAGCATGTGATGATGCATGACATGATATTGGTAATGAGTGCATTTGGTCATACTCATTTCAAAGGATTTTCTAAAGTGATATTTTTTTTTTTCAAATTCCAAGTTCTCAATTTTCTTTTTCAAATAAAAGTTGAATTTTTTTAATGTCAATTCTTAACTTGGAATCATCAAAGTCATTTTTTAAATTCTTATTTTCATTTTAATAACTCAATTTTTTATTTCAATAACAAATCATTTGTAATTTTAAATTTTGAAATCATTTTTTTATATTTTGAGTTCATTTTCTCAAACATAATTGCAAGTTCATCAAATGCATCTTGCAATTCATTAAATGTATAAGAACTTGAAACATAAAAGTTCAAGTTTAGCCAGGGCTCATTAAGAGCCATGAAGTAAAGGTTCTTAATTTGGTTTTTCTTAGAGTATCATCATTAAAAGAGTCACTATCACTCCAAGTTGTTATAATTGCTTTCTTCTTTTTTCTCTTCTTCAACATTAGGCAATCAGATTTGACATGGCTCGGTTCATTACAATTGTAACACACCACCTTGTTAACCCTTTTTATTTAAGATGAATTACCTTTATTCATTTTCATGAATTTCTTGGCAAAGATGATTTTCTAAACATCTTCACCATCCTCATCATTATCTTCCTCTTCCTTACTCATGGAAGCCTTTAATGCAACAACTTTTAGTTGCTCCTTTCCATGATTTATTTTTATTTCATATTTAGGGAGTGATTCGATAAGCCCATCCAAAGTTGCTCCTCAATTGCAATCACCTTAGCTTTCTATACTTACAGAGGCTATTTAATATTTTTTTGACCATTTCCTTGTTTAGATATACCTTCCTAAGATTTTTTAATCAATTGACAATGTTCATAAGTTTATTAAACATCTCTTTAATGCTCTTTTCTGATTTCATCTTGAATATTTCATAATCAAGAGTGAGCATGCTAATCTTGGACTCTTTAACCCCTTATCTCCCTATCATTATCACACAACAATGCCCAATTGTACTCATTGGGGCAAAATGCATAAACAAGTGTGTGCATGGCCTTGGCATTGAGTTGAGCCATCTTGATGTCTTTCTTATCCCATTCTCTTTCTTCTTCAGGGACTTTTAAATCATTTATCATCTTTGTTAGGATAGTGGGTCATTCATGATTACCAAATTTGATAATCATGAGCTTGGACAAAGAGCCTCATCCTTGTCTTCTAATAAGTTTAGTTTTCATCGTTAAAGAGAAAAGGCCTCATGATTGAATTTTTTTTGGCCTATTCGAAAATATCACCACTAGCCATTTTGCTTAGTCATTTGTGGATCTTTGTTCAAGGATGTTAAGCCTATAAAAATGAGATACAAGCTCTAATACCTATAAACACCCTATTTTGTTTGGGCCAACGTACAAGGCATTAAAGGTCATCATCCAAGACACCATTAGAGGCATTCAGAGGAGCAAAAATCCTTATTTTTAGCTAGGGTGAGGTGTTCGAGGACTCGAAGGTATGAAAAATCCATATTTCTACATACAAGTATCGATAACAACCTTTATAGTTGATATGGGACCATACATCATCAAATTTTCAAAATGTTTCTATTTATATCGATACAAGAGGTGATGGTATCGATACCTATAATGAGTATCAGTACATGAGCCATGCTATCAATATAGGTTTATATTACAGGTAAAATTTTAACTTTTAGCCAATAAGTACGATATAATAAGTAATGGTATCGATACAACATGCTTTACATTGAAACCATTGTCAATGTATCGCTACATTTTGGGT